>JAJPUD010000255.1:735821-810746 GCA_023553655.1 Myrmecobius fasciatus
GCAGGGGATAGAGCACCAGCCCTGAAGTCAGGAGGACCTGAGTTCAAATCTGGTCTCAGACACTTAACATTCCCTAGCTGTGTGACCCTGGGCAAGTCACTTAACCTCAACTGCCTCAGCAAAAAGCAAAAAAAAAAAAAAAGAAAACCAATTATTGTCAAAAATGAAAACAGTAAATTCACTACCAATGAAGATGAAATTAAAGCAATTACTAAATTTTGCACAATTCTATGCCAGTAAAAATGACAAAGTGAAATGTGTGAAGATTCACAAAAAGTTAATTTAGTTATTTATTCAGTGTCATACCAATCTAACTACCAAGGAATTATTTTATTATTATTTATAATATTTCTATAATTTTTTTAGCTAGAAAAAAAAAAGTTGCAAAATTCATCTGGAAGACCCAAAGGTGAAGAATATCATGGTAATGAAAAAAAAAAAAAAAAAGTTAAGGAAGGCAGCCCAGCGGTTCCAGATTTCAAACTATACTACAAAGCAAAAATATCAAAACAATCTTATACTGGCTAAGAAATAGAGCGGTAGGATCAGTAGAATGGATTAGGGATACAAAGTAGTAATCTAGTGTTTGATAAATCAAAAGATACAAACTTTGGGGCTAAGAACTTAACAAAATTCACTAAGAAAACTGGAAAGCAGTTTTGACAAAAAGTAGGCATTTACCAACATCTCACACCATACATCAATAAAAGGTCAAAAGGATGATTTCGATATAAAGGGTGAAATCATTAGCAAATTAGAGGAGCTGGGAATAATTTACCTGTCAACTATGGAAAAGAATAATTGATATCCAAGAGTTAGAGGGAATTATAGGAAGTAAAATAGATCACTTTGATTACATGAAATTAAAAAACTTTTGAACAAAACAATATAGCCAAAATTAAGAGTTAAATAGGAAAATAAGAAATTTTTGCAGCAAATTTTTCTGATAAAGGGCTCATTTCTCAAATATGTTGGAATACATATGTAGAAGTTAGCCAAATTTATAAAAATAAAAGGCATTTTCCAATTGATAATTGGTCACAGTGTATGAACAGGCAATTTTCAGGAGAAATCAAAGTTATAAAAATGTTCTAAATCATACTGATTAGAGAAATACAAATTAAAATATGTCTTGAGATATCACCATACATTTATTAGACTGCTAATATGACAGAAAAAGAGAATGACAAATAGTGGAGAGGATGTGGAAAAATTGGGACACTAATACACTGTTGTTAAGAGTTGTGAACTAGTCCAACCATTCTGGAGAACTATTTGGAACTATGCCAATAGGGATACAAAACTGTGTATATCCTTTAACCCAGCAATACTATTACTAGATCTGCATCCCAAAAGAAATCAAAGAAAAGGGAAAATAATGTATATGTACAAAAATATTTATGGCAGCTCTTTTTATAGTAATAAAGAATAAGAAATCAAGGGGATGGCCATCAATTGGGGAATGCCTGAACAAATGTGGGACAGTGTATGATTGTGATGGAATAATACTGTACATTAAGAAATGAGGAGCAAAGTGAAGTGAGTAAAACCAGAACACTGTACACAATAACAGCAATATTGTAAGGATGATTAACTATGAAGACTTAGCCACTTGGATTAAGATAGAGATCCAAAGCAATTCCAAGAGACATGATGAAAAATACAATCATCCTCTAGATATATAACTAATGAAAGCATAATTTTTAAATTTTAGTTTTGTTTTGTGTTTTCTTTGGCAACATGACTAATATGGAAATGTTTTGTATAACTTCACATGCATAACTAAAATCAAATCGCTTGCCTTCTCAAAAAGGAGGGAAGGCAGAAAGGAGAGAACAATTAAACAAAAATAATTGTTAGAAATGTTTTACCCGTATTGGGGAAATATTTCACAAAATAAATAAAAATTGGGGGAGAGGAAGAAGAAGAAACTTTTTGGTTCCTACCGGAGCTTAGAGAAATATAGAAAAGATGATTAGGTCCAAAAGTACAAGGCAAATTATCTAATTTCAAAATGGGCACAAGAGTGCACACTGTATAGTAACACCATAATAATGTATCCCAAAATAAAAATGAAAAAAAAATGAAAAAAAAATTAACATAGTAGAATAAGAAATCAATGTATGAATTAAGAGTTTTATAATAAGCAAAAAACATTGTATAAAACTGGTCTTTAAGAAATTATCTTCTACAACAACTAGTGGACTGGAAATATCCAAATAGCAAGGTTGTGAATCTTGCCCACATGCAAGGATGTTTCAAAATGAAGAATAAATTCTCCACAATGATGAAATTTCTACAGGGAGGTTTACTATCTAATGATAACTCTTCTTAGTTCAATATCACAGCCTGAACTAAGAAACTGGCAAAGACTTAGAAAAGCTAGATTTATTTTAATTGTAAACAAACAATTTTGCAGGATTACATTTGTTAAATAATATTACCAATTTTTATCATTATGAATTACCATTGATTGTGATCTGATAGTATTCTCTCCAAGACTGCTTCTGGATATAGTCACTAGAGAATATAAAACTAGCCAATGGAAATACTGCATATATTATGGAATAAGATACAATTATAATAATTATTCAGATTGCAAACTACCAAGATAGTCACACAGCTAATTCTACAAACATGGCTGGTATTATTATTTTTTTTTAAGTGTCTTTGTTGGCTCCTTTAAATTCTGGAAAAGTGAATTAAGATTTTTCTACCTTAGATTAAAAATTAGGGACAAACCAACACTGAAATCAATGAACATTAATCCTACTTTGACCCAAAGAAGGCTTTATCATTTCTTGTAGATGACTTAGCAGGCCTCAGGGTTGAAAAAGAAATATAGGTTGTGCTAAAATGCCTACAACTACTCGCACTAGGTAAAACGAGTGGCAATATATTCCAGAGACCAATATAAATAAGTTTATTTAGAACATCAACTAGATAACGATCAATCCTGAGGGATTAAAATAAATGTGTAATTTCAGAAATGTATGTAGATATAAAAATTCTATTATCAATAATTAAGAATGTATTGTGGATACTCTTAACTGGTTCTATTGTTGTGTACATAAAGAACACATTCACAAGCAAATCAGGTATTAGTATGAGGTCCAGTTAATGGTTACAATATATAGTCTAAAATCCCTTTTATTAACATTTTTACAATATCAAAAGAAATGTTGCAATTTTTAACATGCATCTTCTGTATGAACTCAGCTTCTAAAACTCTACTTTTATTATAGATGTCATTCTTAAGTCTTTCCATCATTTCTTCAGGAACGCCTAGCACATCCTGACCTTCCAAAAAAATCCTTAAGACTCTTCCTTTTAGATACTTTTATTCCCTCTTAGGGACCACAGTTGGTAGGAGTTACTTTTTGGCTGGTCAAATTCTCCCTCCCCCCAAAAAAAACTAAAAACAGAAAGAGAAGTGGTTTCGGACTGAGGAATTCCATTGTAATTAGTCTTATTTTCCAAATTCTGGCTCTCCTATGATACATGCTAATGAAAAATAGCAGAATGGTGTTATCTTATACCCCTAAAAAAAAAATCAATGATTTCACATGATCCAAACTTTAGCACTTTCCATTTTCTAACCATTCCTACTTTGCTTAAGGCATACATTTAATTAAGATTAATAATTGTAATAATAGGGGACAGTTTTTAAATAACTATACTAACTCAACAGGCATAAAGAAAAAAAAAAGAAAAAAGTTCTTTATTGATTTTAGTAAATGACCCCTCTAAAAAGTAGTAAGGAACAAATAAGAGATCTTAAAATTATAGCAATTTATAAAAAGACTTAAGACCTTGTGCCAGATCTGTCCAACAAACCTTAAAGGGGGGGGGGGAGAAGGTCATAAAATTCTTCATCGTAAGAGGCATTTACTGCAGTATTACTGAATAACTTCTAATAGTCAACTAAAATAAATAATGCTAGCTGATATTTTGCCCTTTTTTTCCTTAAGATTATCTATCCTTAATTCAGAAGAAAGCTGACTGACATACTATTCGTTTGTAGCATTTCCTCAGAAGCACTGCAGGCAGAATCCTGTAGCACAGCATTCACATTTTCTTGCTCAGGAGACATGGGCTCTTGTTTAATCTGTACTGATGAATCTGGAACTGGGCATGTGATACTCCCAGGAATCTGGAAAGCAGGTGGTGTGCAAACTCGGAGTGGTACTCCAGAGGCAGATGGTGATATATGGGAAGTGGAAGTCTCCAGAAAGAAAGGAAAAAAGGGACTAGGCAGAGGAGGGGGATCATTAGCTGTCTGTGATCTGCTTCTTCGCTCACGGGAAGGACTGCAGGGGACTTGCTCAGGAGGTTCATAAGTTTCTGTAGAAAGAAGAACAAATATATGCATTATTCATCAAAAATTGATCAAGTCTATAGAATTATAGAATTATAGTATACAGAATTAAAATTTATATCTATATAGGACATAACTCATATTTCTATATGCACTAAAGCCCCTTAATAACAACTCTTATGAATGGCTCATTTTTCTATTCCTAAACAGCAAACCAGGCAGGTTCTATGCCCATTTACATCCCCAAATCAAAGTTCAGGTGACTTAATGATTCATCTAAGCACACAAAAGGTCTCAAGTCAGAACTTGAATAAATTTCTTAAAGAAATTGTCCATGAAAATATTTTGTTGCTTACAACACTGCTTTGCATACAAGAACATTTGAAAAGTGTGATCCTCTTGATACCTTGTAATCCTTGTAGAATCTGTATTCTGTGGGTCCGTAGGGCACTCATTTCCATAGTTATCTAAGGAAAGATATAGGATTTTGTCCTTTCAAGTTCAATACAAACAACTATTTCCAAACATACATAAAATCCCCATTCAATTACCTGTTGCTTCAGTACAAGTAGCCTCTGGACTTCCACATATGCTGCCTGCAGGGCTGCCCGGGCCTGCAAAAGGCTGTTATCCATACACTGCAGAGATTTACTCAGCTCTTCCTCTCTTAGAGAAATATTCAGCAGTTGGTCAACCTGAGAACGTTCTGCCAAGAGAAGATTAGACCCAAAGAAAGTTTCATTTCATACATCTCTTTAGTAGTCATTTAAACATATATTTTAGGATGGGACAAATGCATATTTCTCCCTTTGGTTCTCTCAATAAATGCATTTCACAGGCTATATGCTCTCATACCTACTTAAAACAGAAATTAAAATTCAGGAAATAGAATTTCTTGCTTTAAGTCACCATTACATTCATGCTTTTTTGTTTCTGAAAAAGTGTTAAGTGTTATGTCATGAAAGTTTTCTATAAAATATAAAAGCAAATGGTCTTGGTCATCTGGATGCTTTCAAAGTTTGACTTCATACAAAACATCTTATTCCTAAAATATATGTTAGCATTTTGAATATAACAAATACATTTCTGCCAAACCCATGTTTCTTACTACTTAATATGGTTATTTAAAAACAAAACAAAACAAAAACCCTTGTAATACAAACCCTCCCAAAGCTTAATATTCGAATACCATCCTATAATATATCACAGATACAACATAGCATTCTAGTCTAATTGGTTGGATGACCCTATATATACACAGCAAATCAAGGAAATTTATAATCTAGTTGGGGAGACAAGGCACTATGATCTATGATAATTAATGATCTGAACAGGCTATCACAGCTCAACTGAATCAAAATTAAGTGACTTATAAATGAGGAAGAAAGAAAAAATTAAATTTATAAATATTAGCTTTCTCCACAATTAATAACTAAAAAAATTCAAAATCAATTCATAAAAAACAACTACACATGATTTCAATCATTCTGGGGGATAAAAACCTCCAACATAAAACCATTTAATAATATTCAACACTATTAGTGTTCACATTAAATTAAAGAACTTAATATCAGGGCAATACATTTAAAACAGCTGTCTGTTTAATTTCATTAAAGGAACATTTCTAAAATCTTAATTCCCTAAATGATTAATTGTACCTCTAGTAAAAACTATTCAGTATTCTATTGTTTGCCAATTTAAAAACAATTATTTTGGAAATGATGAAAATTGGTTTTAATATAAAAGCACAACAATTTCAATAATTTCACTTCTTTCATCTAGAAAAGTTATACTTACAAAGGCTTGTGTGTGTGTGTGTGTGTATGAATATACATATATATGCATGACTTAAGGTTTATGAAACATTTTGCTCTCAACTGTGGGATCAGTAAAGTATTATTTACTTTGTAAAACCTTTTTTTACACTAACTCTCATTCCCATAGAATATTTAAAGGACAATTCACAATTTCACAAAATTGCCATACTTGCTTAAATTCTCTTTGTTAAAGTATCTCAATATAAAATATTCTGAAATATTTAGAAGTAGCATGATATAGGAAGGAAAGAGGCAAGCCTTAAATACTGAACATGGATTGAAATTGTCTTTCAACACATAAACGGTTGCATGACCAAGAAGTCACTCAACATTCTGATGTCCCAAGCAAACTTCTAAAATTCAGTTGCAGAAGAGGTTATCACAGGGCATTTCCTCATTGAGGACTCTCTACAAACACCAAAGGGACAATCTTCAATCCCTTCATGATCCTATGATAAGTCTACCAAGAGGCATCATAATACAGAGAATAGCTAGAGAAAGCCTGCAAGCATCTGAGGTGGAAAGTTATGCAGAAAACAGACCTAAATAGACTTCTTGGATTTGGATTTTATCTAAGTGTTCTATTGTGTATCAAATCTCAAAAATTTCAGCATTAAAGAAACTATTAGCCTATAATTACATCACAGAAATACATAAACTTTATATAACTTTAGAAGTTTCTATTATTTATTCTAAAAGCGTGACTAAAGACATGGGTTTTTTCCTTTTGTTGTACCATAATAGGACTTATATAATTTAGAGAAATATACAAATATAATCAAATCTCCATAATTTTGCTTTGTATTTTTTACATTTGTTTCTTAACATAATATCAACAAGCACTTTTCATACACAGAACAAATGGAGGATTCTACATTAAACCTATATATTTGCTTTCTTTTTTAAGTATATGATTCAACAAATAATTATCAATATTATCCTGCTTATTTAACTGTGATTTCTTTTGGTCTTCCTTCTTTTCTTTCTTTTTAATTTTTTTGGCAATTTTATCCATTTCTTCCACTCCCCTCCCCCAAATGATAAGAAAAAAACAAAATCTTTTGTTTAAAAATAAAAAGTATAGCCAAGGAAAACAATGACCCCACAATGACCAATGCTGAAAACATACGTCATATCCTACTACTTAAATCTTTTATCTCCATCAGGAGGTGATTATCAAATGGCAAGCTCAATCCTTATCCTCCCTTAAATTATGAAAGTATACCTTTTTTGCCTTTAATTTTCCTTCTTTTGTTCTTTCTTTCCAGACTTGGAAGCTCAGGTGAAGATCCATCCTGTAAGATACACATATAGATATGATTAGTGAAATGCCACTTCATAATAAGGAGAGAAAGTTGAGGCTTTAATATGCTGTTAAAAAGGAAGTTTTCTTCCTTGTTAAAGGTTTGACAAATCTGCTTTGAATCTATGAATGAAGACACTGATCTGAATCTTCATTTTACAAGAAAAGAAAAATCAAGGCAGAAGTGGAGGCAGCAAGTGATGGTTGAGAGCTGGGGGGGATGAAGGAAAATACAATTAAACCAAGCTGCCCACCAACCACATAGACAAAAAACAAAACAAACAACAAAAAATCAAGCTGCCATTCTGGGGTCCCAAATTTAAACTTATTAAATAGAATCACAGAACCTATATATGGTGATACATAGTATCCACAAACTAACTTTTGGAATATCTGGCCAGATACTTCTGGCCCATATAATTTCAACTAAACAAGCATTTATTAAGCTGCATACAAGATACTGTCCAAGAGATACAAAGACAAAATTGAAAACCAGTCTATCACATTCTGAAAGACCTTACATTTTACTAGCTGAGATAGTGCACATAGGTAAGTAAATACAATAAAACCAGAGATAGGGAGGGGAAAGGGGTTGAATACTAATGACTAAGGGGGATCAGGAAAGGCTTCCTAAGAGGATGGGACACCTGAACTGAACCTTGAAAGAAGCTAGGATCCTAAGAGGCAAAAATGAAGAGAAATAGGATTAGAAAAAGGGAGGAAACCTTGCAAGTAGAAAGTTGGGTGAGAAAATGCCCAACTCAGGAAATAGCAAGGAAGTCCATTTGATGGGATGACTGTGAGTGTAAAAAGGAGTAACATGAAGGGCAGCCTGGAAAGTTAGTCTGGGACCAGTCAGAGAAGAATTACATAATAGTTTTTTTTGTTTTGTTTTGTTTTTTGCTTTTTGCTGAGGCAATTGGGGTTAAATGACTTGCCCAGGGTCACACAGCTAGGAACTACCTGAGACCAGATTTGAACTCAGGTCCTCCTGACTTCAGGGCTGGAGAATTACATAATAGTTACTGCTATTTGCAATCATTAAATACTAGGGACAGTTTATATTTTATCCCAGAGGGGATAGCCCCTGAGGCTGCTTAATTAGAGGAATTATACCCACAGTACCTATCTCAGTGCTAGAGAGTTCTTTATGACATCCAACTACACCTTCCCACTTCTAGCTCTCTCCCATCTTTTTGGGAAGAAGGCAGAAATGTCAAAGGAACAAAAACAGTAGCAATGAAGATTTCTGATGAGCCAGGACAAAAGGAGAAAAGCAGAATAAGAATACACTGGCTTAATGATATTTCCAAGGTTACACTGGCTGGATGCTTATCAATTAATAGAACTATAATCATCATAAAAGAAAACACTCAGTACCAGTAAAGAAACTCTGAGTGAACTAATCATATATGCATCCCATATCTAATTCTAAGCTACTTTCCTACACTACCCTAAAAGGGTACATTCATCAAAACATGTAGTTACAACTGTAGGCATGTTCAAATATCAACAACTGTTAGCTCAGTCATTTTGAAGATGACTTCATATCAGATCACTTATCACCTGGCAGGATTTAACAATGGCTAAAAATAAATAAATATTTATTAGTTATTTTATAAATAGTTAAATATAAATAGTTAATTTATTTATAAATTTTTAAATATTAACAAATATTTTAATACTAATGGATATAAATAAATTATTGGTTTATTTATGAATATTTAGATGTAAACAAATATTTTAATAAAAAAAAATAATAATCTTTTAAAAAAAACAATAACCACCACCACCCTTAGGCCAATAAAAATAAAACCAAAAAACCAAAACTTCCGAGATAATTTCATCTCCAACCTCAAAGCTCACCCACCCACCCTCACTCACTCCTCCAGCACACCTCTCCTCACACCCACCCTATCCTTGGATGCACTAGGACCAGGAAAACAGCACTGGATCTCCTTATACTTACTCCGGTTGCCCTGCGCTTCTTCCGAAGGCCCTGGCCATCATTCTGCTCTGCCCCAGATGTGCAGCTGCTGTCTGTAGCAGCATCCACCAAACTAGAGACACCAAGGCATGAGGAGCCATTAGATGATAATGAGTTCCCTTCTCCATTACTTTCCTGAGTGTTCTGGTTCTCAGAAAGAGGTGTTGAGCTCTCCTGCCTGTTTAGTTCTTCTTGTCTGACCGAACGTACCAAAGATATCATTCGATCAGGGGGCAACTGGGCACTATGCCGCCTTCGAGTCGCAACACTTTCAATTCTTTCCCCTGTCCGCGAGGAGGAAGCCAGAGGCATCATGTCCTGTTTAAGATTCAAGTTTGCTTTCTGACCTTGGACTGTTTGCAGTGAGTTACTGGGTGGAACAATTTGCTGGGGCTCATTCTCCTTTCCTGTAGACTGCTCAGTGAAGAAGCTGTACATAGAAGAAGTACGGTCCATGATCACACTGCTCTCAGAAAGACTGCGTTTCCTTGCCAATGCTGGTGATGTAGCAATGGAAATACCTTCCCATTGGAAACCTTCTAAACTGGACAGGTCAGGTTCCTCATCCAAATCCAATACCTCCTGCTCATTCTGAACTAGGGGTACCATCTCTATGCCAAACCTTATATAAAAAGAAGAAAAAGAAAATGACGGTGGCTCAGAGAAAAACAGTAATTAACTTAAACAAAGTATCTCAATTGAAAAAGCTCATTCAAAAACATGCCATTTTTTTTTTTGCAAATACTTGTTTTTTTTTTAAAAACAATATCTTGTTTCTACATGATCATTGCCAAATAGTCTTCTCCTATATCCTATATATATATATATATACATATATATATATATAGCTATCTATCCATTATAACAAAAATAAACAAACAAAAAAGTCAGCAAAATTAACCAATATATTAAACAAGTTTTGACATGGTATGCAATGTTCACAAAGTTATTTCTCCATGTCAGCCTAATGTTAACTAGAAATAGCCAAGTCCATTTACTCTATCAGACAAAAACACTGAGATGAATGCATGATTGATGGAGTTGTGAACTGATCCAGCCATTCTAGAGCACAATTTGAAAGTATGCCCAAAGGGCTTTCAAACCATCATACCATTTGATTACAACTGGGTCTGTATCCTAAAGAAATCATAAAAGAAGGGATAGGACCCACGTGTGCAAAAATATAGCAGGTCTTTCTGTAGTGTCAAACAACTGAAGAATGGCTGAATAAGTTATGGTATATGAATGCAATGGAATATTAGTGATGAGCAGGATTTTTTCAGAAGTGTCTGAAAAGACTTACAGGAATTGATGCTGAATGAAGTGAGCAGAACCAGGAAACCATTGTACACAATAACACCAAGATTATGTGATCAACTATAATAGACTCAGATCTTCTAAGGAATACATCGATCCAAGAGAATTTCAATAAACTTGGAATGGAAATATAAGTCCTTATGGAGAACCTTGTAATCAAACCACAGATATTTCTACACACATTCCCAATAAAAGATGATTATATGCCTGGAAATATGTCTTTTATGACTGTACTTATATAAATTATATCAACTGCTTACCAACTCAGGAAGGAAGAAAATTTGGAAAAAAAATTTTTAAATAGATATTAAAAGGATGGTTATATAGTGGTTTCTATATTAATTTCAAATCCTGAGAGGAACAGAGTCCAACTTTTAACAAAATTCAAAGTCAAGAAATAGGCTAGAAAAATGAGCAAACAACAACAACAAAAATGACTACAAACTACTGGGGCCAGCTAGATGGTGCGATGGATATAGCACCAGGCCTGGAGTCAAGAGGATCTGAGTTCAAATTCGGCTTCAGACAATACTTCCTAGTTGTGTGACTCTAGTCAAGCCTCCCAAAAAGAAAAAGGAAGAGGGGAGAGGGAGAGAGAAAGGAAAGGAAAAGGGAAAAAAAATAAAAACAAAACTACTACGGTGGCAGGAAAGACCAAGACATAAGCTCAGAAGAAGACAATAGAGTAAAAAACCTCAAAGACAAATACTAACTGGACTCAAGCCTAAAAAGAATTCCTGGAAGAGTTAAAGAAATGATAATAGTGGTAGTGAAAAATTTGAGGGAAAAGTGAGAGTGATGAAAGAAAATTATGAAAAGTAGTTAACAGGGGGCAGCTAGGTGGCGCAGTGGATAGAGCACCAGCCCTGAAGTCAGGAGGACCTGAGTTCAAATCTGGTCTCAGACACGTAACAGCTGTGTGACCCTGGGCAAGTCACTTCACCCCAATTGCCTCAGCAAAAAAGCAAAAAAAAAAAAAAAAAAAAAGAAAGAAAAGTAGTTAACAGTTTGGTAAGAGACAAAAAAAATATTGAAGAAAACAACACCTTAAAAAACATACACACAAATGGGTCCAATGGTAAAAGAAACATACAAATTCACCAAAGAACTATTTCAAAATCAGACTGGACCAAATGGAAAAAAAGGCTCAAAAATTCATTGAAAAGATTTCCTTGTGGGGACAGCTAGGTGGTGTAGTGGATAGAGCACCAGCCCTGAATTCAGGAGGACCTGAGTTCAAATTTGACCTCAGACACTTAACACTTCCTAGCTGTGTGATCCTAGGCAAGTCACTTAATCCCAATTGCCTCAGGAAAAAAAAAAGAATAATTCCTTGGGGAAGAAGCTAAGTGGTGCAATGGATAGATAGGTCCTTCTGATTTCAGGGCTGGTGCTCTAAATTCAAATCTGGCCTCAGGCACTTAACACTTCCTAGCTGTGTGACCCTGAGGCAAATCACTTAACCCCCAATGCCTCAGCAAAAAAAAAAAAAAGAATTCCTTAAAAATTAGGAATTGGGCAAGTAAAAGCTAATGATTTCATAAGACATCAAGAATCAAAAAGTCAAAAGAAAGAAAAATCTAGAAGAAAATGTGAAATGTCTCATTAGAAAAACAACTAATCTGGAAACAGATCAAAGGAGAAATGATTTAAGATGCATGGACTACCAAAAAGCCATAATCAAAGAAAGAGCCTAAACATAATATTTTAAGAAGTTATCAAGGAAAACTGATAGATCCAGATGAGAAAAACAGAAATAAAAAAGAACCCATTGATCAACTTCCAAAAGATATGCCCAAATGAAACCTCTCAGGAATATTACAGCCAAATTCCCAGGCAAAGAAAAAAATACTTCAAGCAGCCAGAAGTAATTCAAACATTATGGAATCAGTCAAGATCACACAAGATTTAGTGGCTTTCACATTAAAGCAATAAAAGGCTTGGAATATGATACTGTAAAAGGCAAAGGAGCTAGCATTACAACCAAGAATAACCTACCCAACAAAACTTAGAATAATCCTTTGGGGAAACAAACAAACAAACAAACAAACAAAAACAACAAAATTTACAAAACAGAAGACTTTCAAGAATTCCTAATAAAAAGACCATTTATACAAAAAACATGAATATAAATCAATTATGTTGAAATAATCTCAAAAAAATGAAGTGAAGGGGGAGAAAGATTTATTGGCAAGGTATAATGGAGAAAATTTTCTTGTAAAAGTGGCACAAAGGCACCTTTATATGAAAAGTCTGTTACAGGAGAAAGATAAATAGGAAATGTGAAGACATACAATGCTTGAACCCTCAATCTCATTAAAATTTGTTCAAACAAATACACACACGTACAAATAGTCTCAGCTATGCGCAGAAGTGTAACTTAGCCAAAAGAAAAACAGAAAGAAAGAGGAGGAAGAAATAAGAAAAACAAAGTGATGATAAAAGGGAAGACAGATGAAGGAAGGCAGTACTTAGAAGTAAAACAGGAGACTTGAAGAACTGGATATAAAAAAAAAAAAAGATACAGAAGAAAATGGGATGGAAGGAAATGCAAAGTCAATAATCCTAACTGCAAATGGAATAAACTCATCTATAAAACTAAAGCAGATGAACTGAATTAGAAATTCAAACGAACTAGAAAGCAGAGTGAATCAGATTACAGAATTCAACAGTATATTGTATATATAACATACGTGAAAGAGAAAGCTATGCAAAGAGTTAAAATTAAGAGCTGAAGCAAAAGCTAATATGCTTCAGCTGAATTTAAAAAAGGAAAGGTACCAATGATTTCAGACAAAGGAAAAGCAAAAATAGGGACAATCAGGAAAACTACATTTTGCCATAGAGAATAGAGAAAAAATATACCTTGAGTGTAAAAAGAAGTCAAATTTTATAAATAAATAATAATAAAGAGCCATTCCTCAATTGATAAGTAGGCAAAGAAAATAAAAAGGCAGTTTTCAAAAGAGAAAATCAAACTACCTATGGTTGCATGAAAAAATGCTCTAAATCATTATTGATTAAAAAAGGGCAAATTAATTAATAAAACTCTGAGGGATAAGGGAAAAAGAAGTACATTAATTAAGTGTTAGGTGGTGCAGTAGATAGAGCACTGGTTTTAGAATTAGGGAGACAACTTCCTAAGTTCCAATCTGGTCTCTGACACTAAATTCAAATCCAACTTCAATAGCTATGTGACTCTAAGTACATTTTTCCAGTTTTTAAAAATTGCTTTTAATTTAAACATCCAAAAAGGATATAATTTACAGTTTTCTCCTCTGTAAAATGAGCTGGAGAAGAAAATGGCAAACCAGTACATTATCTCTATCATGAAGACTCCAAAATGGGATTACAAGAGGGTTAGACACCACTGAAATGACTGAATGAATTGTTGATGAAATAGTGAACTGGAGAACTATTTGAAAGTTGGCACAAAGGGGCAGCTAGGTGGTACAGTGATAGAGCACCAGCCCTGAAGTCAGGAGGATCTGAGTTCAAATCTGATATCAGACACTTAACATTCCCTAGCTGTGTGACCCTGTGTAAGTCACTTAACCTCAATTGCCTTAGCAGAAACAAAAAAAAAAAAAAAAAAAGTTGGCACAAAGGGCTATAAAACTGTTTATACCCTTTGACCCAGCAATAGTAAAAGTCTATAATCCAAAGAGATCAAAGAAAAAGAAAAAATATATGTACAAAAAAATTTTAGTAGTTCTTTCTGTTGTGGCAAAGAATTAGAAATTGAGGGGATATTTGTCAATTGGAGAATGGCTGAACAAGTTATAGTATGATTGTGATGGAATATTATTGTGCTGTGAGAAACAACAAATGGGGTAGTTTCAGGAAAACCTACCAAGACCTATATAAATGATGTAAATTGTAGTAAGATGACATGGGAGATCATTAAGCACACAGTAAAAGCAATGTTGTAATGATGATCAATGTGAAAGACATCGTTATTCTGATCAATACTATGATCCAAGACAGTTACATGTTGAAAAAATGCTACGCACTTCCAGAGAGAGAAATGATGAAGTCTGAGTGCAAATTAAAGTATAAATTTCTGACTTTATTTTTCTTGATTTTTCCCCCCCTCCGGAGTCACACAGCTAATATGTATGATTTCACATGTACAACTAATATCATATTGCTTGCCTTCTTGGTGACTGAGGGAAGGGCTTCAAAGGGAGAAATTCTGGCACTAAGAATTTTTTAAAAAAAAAGCCAAAATTTAATTTTAAAAATACTTTATACACCCCCAAAAAAACCATTTTTTTTTAAAAATATAAAAAGGTTACTCACCTGGGTAAACCTTTTCCCAGCTCTTGCTTCTTCTTGGTTACCTGCTGAATAACTTGCTCCCAGTTGACATTTCTTCGAGATGCATTCAGAATCTGTCGCAGGGTTGGTTTGAGCCCTGATTCCTTCTCTGTCTCACTCTTTCTATGCCCACTAACATTCCGAATGCGACGTGCATTATTGAGATTGGGTTCAGGAAGATGAGCCCCAGGTTTGCTCTTCAAACTGATGTGCCGGGTTAGGTCTCGCTGGAGAGAGGCAGGGAAGCCAAGTTTGCTTAGTTCAGGCAGAAGGGAACCTGAAGGTTGGCCTGCACCTCCTTTTTGGAGTTCAACATCCAAGTTATTGCTCTCAAAGCTTTCTGTTTCAAAAGGCAAAGTTGACTTAGGATCTTCAACCTGATTATTTTCTAGCGATGACTTCAAGTCTAATAGTAAGCCAGACTGAGGACTAGCTACAGATGCTACAGACTCCATTTGGAATTCTGATTGTTTTTGGTGAGCTGTGGAGTCATCTGAATTAACAGAGCACTTTGCAGTTGTTTTAATAATTTTGTCATCATTCTCTTTCTCAGCAGCAGCACGTTCACATTCTGAAGTACCACAAGGTGAACCTTTGGGAAATACAGAACCAACATCTTCAACTTTTGCACTAGGTTTTTCAAGGTCCAATAATTCTGCATCACCTTTACCTTCTGGTGCACATTCTTGAAGTTCAGTGTTCAAAGAGTCTTTCACAGACTCTTCTCCATTCTTACTTTCTGACGCACAGCACCTGGTACTTTTGGCACTGCTCAGTAGTGGATTTTGCAGGGTTTGACTACATTTTAGCACCTCCTTAGCTTTTCGCAAGACTTCATTTAAATTATCAACGGGCTCTTTCTGAGTGCCATCAAGCATAGTTTTATTTCCTTTTAAGACACGAGAACATGAACTACGTAGTTTAGATACATAAGAATTTTGGTTGTCTTCTAAGCTAAGTGTATTTGAATGATTCTGACATTCTCCAGGAGTTGAAGACAAAAGTTTTGTGTTTTTCAAAATGTTTTTTGAATCTTGTTTTTGAGACAATGATCTAGTGTTTGGGATTGGAAGGAGAGGAGACTTCAGTGATGGCATTTTATGTGAGCTGTTTTCTTGTTCGGGTATTACTCTAGATACGCAAGTAGTCACTGTCTCACTGGAAGCAGTGTAATCAGAAGTGACCTTATGATCTAAGGATCCTGACTGAGTTTCTTTCTGTGTTTTCAGCTTTGTGGAATTATCTATATTATTTGTCTTGGGATCTTTCCCACATGCAGTTATTAGGTGAAAAAGAAAAGGAGGTTCATCTACTACCTCTGACTTTTTAGCAGTAGCTTCTTTCAAACCTGGTGGTGGCTCTACAATTTTCTGGGATGGGTAAGGAGTCCAGCGATGAATTTTATCCTTTGATACATTACCACTCTTTCCACTCACTTTAGAAGCTATAATTTCTGCTTGTTTAGAGGTTTGGCTTTCAGGCTGTTCAGAATTGCTAAAATCAAGTAAGCCCTCTGAAGGAAGCTTATCACTTGTAAAATCCAATAGATAATCACTATTATCTTCTGTGGGACCCCTATTCTCTTGCCTTTGCCAAATATATCTCTCTTGATTATACTTGTTTAATTTATTAGGTTTCTTGTTCCATAGCATGGTCATGTCATCAATTTGGCAGTTAGAATTCCTATTTCTTCCAGGTTGAAATATGTCTCCAGGGCCACTATAATTCCAATTATTTGTACCACGTGCCTTGGATTGCCAGTTTCCACTACTGTTGTTTATGTGCCAAAAACCACCTGCTCCTTCAGAATGCCAGTTGGAATTCCTTCCTGTACCACCATGATGCCAATCTACTGTCCCATTATTTGAATGCCAACCACCTCCAGAATTACTGTGGTTGTGATACCAATTTGAAGATCCTCCTGGACCACCTTTGTGCCACCCAGAACGTCCTCTTGGTCCACCACCATTCCTCAAGGAATGTGGAAAGTTATTTTTCCGACCACTACTAAAGCCATCCTTCTCCCACTTCCAATCCCGTTGAAGTGGAGCACGATGGTGCCATGATAGCTGATCATAAGTATCTCTCTCTTGATAAGGTCCCCGGTCTTCTCTTCGCCACTGTCTTCTGTCATCAGAGTTTAGTTCTTGGCCAGTAACAGATGCTTCATCTTGTCTAGAAGACAAACAGTTTTTCCTTGGTGATTTAGAAACATATTTTTTTGTTTCAATCCTAATTAAAAATCCAATCACTCTATGTCATTTTAAATGGCAAGATTTTTACTGCACTAAAATAACTATTATGCTTAAAGGTACCCATACAAACCAAAAAAGACCAACACATGAATAAAGGTAATCTGGCAAATGCTGGGACATTAGGATTATTTGTCAAGAAGCTTGAGAGATCCATAAAAGTATGTGAAGTAAAAATAAATTCCTCACTTCTACAGAAAGAGGACAAAAAAAAAAAGGCTAAATAAGAAAAATTTGACTAAAATATGTCAGCCACTGCAACTGCTATCCCTGGGGTATTTTAAGAATACTAGGCTTAATAAAAATACTCCCTTGATGACTCACATATAGTTTTGCTTGCATACACTAAATAAAGACTAGAACTCTGGAAGCCCCATAACTAGGTTTACAGAATACATCTGGCTTGAGAATATCAGTGGCTCCCTATTGCCACTGGGATAAAACAAAGTCATCGGCTTAGGATTTGAGCCTTTAAAAATTCTAGCTCCAGGCTACTATTATATTTATTTTTATTTTATCTAAGTCACTTTCATCCTACAGTGTTCCCTGAACTCAGCACTCCATCTCTCACTTCTATGACTTTGCATATGTCTTTCTGCATGGCTGGAATGTACTCCCCCCCTCCACCTCCACTCTGCCACAAAGTAGATCTTAGTTTCCTCCAAGACTACACTCAAATGCCATTTTCAATATGACATTTTTTTCTAAGTCTGTGATTGATACTATTTCTTTTTTTCAACACGTGATAATCTTTTAGGAAAGGCACAACCTTTTGTCTTAGTATCATCAGCACCTAGTTCAGAACCTTGTACAATGGAGGCAATAATAAATACTTTATAGTTGTTTTCTAGTGCTATCTGGTACTAGTACGAGTTGTTTTCTAGTACTTCTAGTAATATCACCAAGAAATACTAAATCTCTACTATGAAGTAGACATCATATTAAGTGCTAGGCACATAAATAGGTATTTTGGTTACTGTCCTTCTGCAAAGAGGACCTAAAAATAGCTAACAATGAACAGAAAAATGATAAATTCCAGAAGTTCAAATGAGGTTACCAATCACAGATGCAGTAATGTTACAGCACAAGCTACAGTATATTGAACAACCAGGATGGGACAAACAATCCAAATTAATACTATTGAACTCCAGGAATAATGTTATAGTAAATAAAATGTCATGTGAACATATATTGAAATAATTTCCTAACAACATACTCCTTATACCAAATCAAAGCAACAATTGCTCAGTATGATTTTCTTCTAATGATCTTCCTAAGGCCTATGACCTTGCTTCAATAAAATTAAAGCTTATCAGAAAAAGTGTGCTACATTGGAAAAGGAATTCACTATTATTGGCATCAAAAGGCTTGAGTTCTATTACTCAGCTATGTGACCACAAAAAAGAGTAAGAATTATAAAGAAATACTTAACAAGCTATAAGGATGCTAGGAGAATCAAATGAAATAATAGAAGTAAAAACATTTTTTAAAATGAAAAGTGCTATAAAAATATAAGTTTCTGTTATTTGGATTCAACTTCATTGGTATTCAAACACCTAAATCCAACTGAAATTTTTAAAATACTATTAGGATAATATGGAACCAAGTTTTCTAAATAAAATGACTGAAACCACCCACTAGCAATTATACTATATTACATACTAAAATATGCTTTAAGTATTAATTAGACTATCTTATCTTTCTTTCCTTGGCAGTCTATCAAAATGAAATCTAATAAATAATTGGGACAGAGATTTCTTTTCCACAAGTACTTAAGAAAGCTATTATTCAATACTCCCAAATTAGAAATTCTGTCTCAGTATGAGATGACCACTCGCAATAGTGCAACTAAAACAATATCTCAGAAAAAATAAGACAAGTAGGAAAACTCATGGATAGAAAGTGCAGATGAGTGCGCAAATAAACCATTTCAGAAACATGCCAGGATATCCTTCCAAAGATAAAACTAGTATAGTACTTTTGCAAACTGAAGAGCCCCTATCTTTTAAAAATATTATCTATTCACAGAGAGAAAGCCTGATAATAGAAATTATAGCAAAACAAAAATTAAATATGGACTTCAACTCTAAGACAGGAAGGGTGTGAGCTGCTGCTATGCAGAACTTAACAAGAATGTCATCTGAAGGACTAAGCAACCAAGCTATATAAGAACTATGCTACTAGAGACATTTTAAGACAGTCTCTCTGTTATAAATACTTATGACATATAAAATGGGTTTTTTCTAACATGTTACTATAATGAAATTCTATTTTTTTTCTAACTATAGACCAGGAAATATAGTGACTTATGACAAATCTCTGAACAAACCAAGTGTTCAAGAGAAAGAAAAAACAGTTACTATATTCTCAGAACTAACTCCACTGCTGGCTCTCTACCTAAGGTTAAAAAAAAAAAAAATCAAGATAACTCAGCTATTCAAAAATTTTTATAAAATGAGTAGTAATATTTTTATTGTCAAAGCTATTATATTTTTATCCTCAAGAATTATCCTCTGTTCTGCTTTCCCTATTAAAAGCAGGCTACTACTTATAACAAAAGTCTGACTTCTTTAAAAGTAAGCAATATTAACACCAAATATGTAATACTCATTGTTATTGTAAAAAATGTAACTTTGACAACAAATCAGTTGGGTCAAATTTGAGAAAAGAATTCCAATTAATGCCCCACTACATCTATGAACAAACACAACAACCCTAAATTAAACACAGAAGTCACTTTTAACAAGAATGCTGCTGAGCTAAAAAGTACAGAAGATTAACATTAGCATAGAGGATTTTTAAAATTCATAAAATTAAAATTCATTCTGACCGGCTTTGTTCATTCCTTTGTTTTATTAGCTGAACGAGGTCCTTATCAAAGTATTCTTCTTCCACCTCTTCTTCTTTTCCATCTTCTTCTCTTTCCTGGGCATCAACATTATCCTTGTGTAACTGGCTGGAAATGTGTTTTGCATAAGCTGACAAGCCTACTACTGTCACCCGGCACACGCGGCATTCATGGTTACTGTCCCTAGGACAAGAAGGAGATAAGGGACATTCAATTCTTCCTACAGGCATTGCAGGTATACCAGATCCTATGTAATTTCCTCTGAAGGCACTAAGCAACTTGAAACAGTAAAAACTGAATATAGCTGAACTTTAATGCCCCTTTCACCACCTTGAAAATTTTTAGTTTTTTCTTTTAAAAAAGCAATTTATAATGATTTTTTTCCAACAATCAAGAGGTAATATACTTGAAAGTAATGTACAAAAGGAAAAATCTTCTTGAATTGTTGTACTCAAAATCATGTCAGAGGAAACATGGTGAAAGGGGAGGCAGGGCAGGGGGCTCAGAGCAAAAAAAAACTGCTCTGAAGCACACCCATAGTGCCAGCTGCACTCAGAGAGCCTGGTGATAGCTGCTACATTTAATCCCTGGCTCAAAAGCATTCCTCCAGTGAAAGCAGAGGGGAGGGGAAAAGAGTAGGTGGCTAGAGCCAATCTCAACAGTGTAACCTAAACTGGGACAGCTGGGACCTTGCCTGGAATCTGAGGATTCTGGACCCAATACAAATGATAGGAGGAGTCTGCAGTTTACTGAGCTTTATTTGGGATAGATAATACATGTGGTCTACATTCTGCTTTGGAAGGGCTTATCTTAAAGGGGGGAAAAAGCATTTCGGCTAGAGGAAGTCAACAGCTGTTTTAAGCAAATGGTCATTCTCAAATTTCAGAGAATGCTATAGTTAAATGACAATCAAACCTAGGTTTCAAATTTGGAAAGAACTTGGATTGAAAGCTTTAACCTGTTTTGGGTTTTGTTTTTTTTTTTTTTTTTAAAGAACTAGAACCAAAAAGGAGAAAAGGATAACCATAATAACAATAATAACAATGGCTAATTCTGTCAAGCCACTTAATTTCAAATGTGTAACCAGTTTAAGTCCAAGGGCAGAGACTAGGACTTACTGATAATTGCTTCTGGAACCTTGAATCAATTTCTTGCTTCAATTACAACTCAAGCTAGTTTGAATGGTGTCTGTGAGAAATACCTGAATACTCCAAATATTCCAACCACTAGTTAGCAATATTTTCAGTACTTCAATATCCATTCCAGAAGAAAATCTCCTTTTACATCATCTCTCCATATTCTCAAAGCTAGTGAATGTTCTGTCCCAGTAGTGTCCAATTTAAATAGAAACAGGACCACTAAATGGTCCATAAGAATCTCTCTAGGCAACATATAAACTAAGAAAACAACATATAAATTATCTATGTTCTACATATTTTTATTTACTTTGTTAAATATTTCCCAATTATATTTTAATCTGGATAAGAAAGGGGAATTTGACACCTCTAAGACAGCTGTTCATTTCCTCTCACACCCTCCCTCTTTCCATTTCCTCCTGAATTCTTGCTCAATTCTTCACCCTTGATCTCTTTTCTCCATCTTTTGATGTTCTTGCTTGCTCTCTCTGTAAAACAATGCATCACTAGTATCCTTTTCCATTTCTAGTTGTTCTCTACTTTGTCATCTGACATAATAGGGTAAGAAGAGTAGTCCCTGCTCCCCACAGCAACTTCGAGATCACTGTCATAAGCAAGGATTCTTCAGAGTCCACTCTATTATCAATTATCTAAATCCTGGATGCTATGACCTACTAGCTTCCAAGATTTTTCATTCTTATCTGATTAGAGCCATTACGTCAAAATGAGAATCTGTTCCGAACTACTTATGTCCTTTCAGCATAAAAGTCATGTTGACCCTACAGGTAACCAACACAGCTGATTTTGGAAGTGCTTATCTTAAAGAGAAAAAAAAAGCTTCAACTTCAATCTTGATTTTTTGGCAGTGTTCTACCAATGTTAATACCCTATTACTCCTTAACTTTACATAACATCCTTCTCCAAGCACACTGCCAATATAAGTGAGGAAAGTCATCATATTTGACTGGTTTACTGCAAATTCCTCAATTTCAAATTAACTCATCTAGATCCTCAGAACAATAATTCTTCCTCAATCAGCTTATTTTCTTAGTGATTATTGCAAAGCTTCTCAAATCCCCATTTCCCCACCATCTTAACAAACAAGACATGTCTTATTTTATAAAAACAAAAGATATCCTCAATCGGTTCTCCTCAACCCCCATACTTCAAAATTCCTCGTCCAACTTTATAATTATAAAACCTTTCTTTCACTGTGTAAAGAGGTAGTTTTCCCAATAAAATCAATTCTTCTACTTATGCCCTCATTTCTCTGCCTTCTTGCATGCTAGACAAGTCTAAGCTGCAAAGCACCCAAGGCAAAAGGAAAAAGGAAGTGTGGGACAGGAATATAACTAATTTTGCCCTAGATCAGACCACTATGGAAAGTTTGAAAATTCCAAGGCTGTTCCTGAGAGCATAGATAACATAACATTCCATACTTGAAGAAATCAGCAATAAGACAAACCTATACAATTCCTGCAAAGGTTCATAAACCTTGGCTCTAACATCAACTCTGAAATCAGGCTAGAAGAATAAACAAACCAAAAAAGAGAATCCTATCACCATAAAAAAGTTTTGTAATAAGAAAGCTCAAGACCCAAACCTAGAAGAGAATGACTTCAAAACACTTATAGGCAAAACCTCAAAGAAAAGTATAGGGTGAAGACAATTCAACCAGAACTCCTGGAAGAGAGGAAATAAAAATATTTTAAGAGTTAAAAAATGATTTTAATTAATGAAATGAGAACAATTGAAAAAAATTGGACAAGAAATGAGAGCCAAGGGGAAGAGAATTGGAAAGAGAAATTAGTAGCAGTTTATTAAGGGATGTTATGGGATAGTCTCTAAAGTCATAATATCTTAAAGAAACCATTTCCATGGTAGGACTACTTCTGCCCAATAGCAACCATTCTTGGTGTGCCTGCAATGGTATTCTCTCATGGACAAAGCAGGAAATACTTAAAATTGTCATCCTTGGGTGGCTCCTTTTTTATGTTCCACATATAATCCAACTCTAGTCATATTCTCAAGGTAAATAATATTATACTTTACTTCAGAGACTGAAGTGATCTATGAAGTTATCTGTGCTTATTCAAGACCTTTAATACAACTCTTATTTCCTTCCTATTCATCTATTACTTAACTCCCCATATGACCTAATAACATTAGGGTTTTGAGGATACTTATGTCATTTCCATCCTAGAATGTAAACTCTTCCTTGTATAGTACTTTATGATTATCTGTTTCTATATGCCTTTTTATATTTCTCTTGACTTCTGTGTTTCAAACTGATGTTTGGAAGTTCTATTATTTCACCAAGAATTCATTTTCCCCCATAGGATTATGCTCAATTTTCCTGAATAAGTTCTAGGCTGTATGGCTCTACCTTTTACCTTCTAAAATATAGTACTCCATTGCTTCTATAGTGGTGGCCACTAATTCTTATGTGATTCCAACTTGGTCTCTGAATTCTTTATGCCTGTTTGTAAATTTTCCACCAGGCAGAAAAAGATTGCAGTTATCTAACATTCAGGATTAGCAAGTTGGGAATGGCAGAATGTTAAGAGTTAAAGAACATTTTAGTATAGTAAATACAAAGTAGATAGAAAGACATTAAAATAGCAATCTATGGGAATAATGTTGGACAAAGAAACAAGTGAGGTGAAAGGCGGGGGTTTATACTGGAAGTCATGACAAAGACAAAGAAATGATCTGGTGTTATTTTAAAGATATGGAATATACAAGGAATATAAGTTGTATCTGTAAAGTTCAGAATCTTGGAAAGATCAGACTAATGGTAGAAGCTCCAGAAGGAAGTGAAGTATAGGTATTTATGAGAGATCTAGAAAATTAGGGGGACTGAGAGAAAAGGACTTGATAAAAAGCTTAGCTGCCTGGAAAGACAAGACTGAACTAGATACTGAATGAAGAAACATAAGTTTGAATACTAGCTCCATCACTTAATAACTATGTGATCTTAGGCAAATCACAACTTCTAGGTCTGTTTTCTCCTTTGAAAAAACTGAAATTAAAAAAAATTACTGTAACCATAAAACATCATATAAATGTGAAGGTTAATCATCATAACTATCACTGGAGATTGTATAGTTAAATGTGGTAGCTATGTGTGCAATGGATAAAGTACTGAGCGTAGTAGACTCATCTTCCCAAATTCAAATCAGATCTCAGATACTTCCTAGCTATGTGACTTTGGGCAAGTCACAACCCCGTTTGTCTCCAGGAGCTAGAGAACTCTTCTTTCATCAGCAAAATGGGGACAAGCCCTGTAAAGGACATCTCAGGGTTGCTGTGAGGCTCAAATAATAAAGTATATAAAGTACTTGTTATTAGTTACTGTTGTTATTATTACTATTATTACTATTCCTATGTGTGTTGCCCTTAACAGCCTAAACAGATCTAGATGGATTATAGTGTAAGCTACAGCTAACCAAAACAACTCCAAATATTTAAACTTAAGTTACGTTGGTCCACTGAAATAAGGCTTTACAATTTTTCATCCCTCCAGTACTGAAAACCAGGCAATAAATATAAATTGAGTGTTTACTATGTATAAGGCAATACACCTAATCATTCTGGTCCCTTGGGGTACTTTAACTCACTTATACTGTAACAAGTTCTTTTCTTGACATTTTTGGTAATGAGATCAGGAAATATTATAAATATATCTAAATGCATACAGCTTAATACATATCCATTCTATTTATACAGAGATCCTAAAATCAAAAATATTCTTCCATGCTAAATAATATTGGAGAATAAGACAAGTTCATGTTAAGGAATTTCTAATAGCTGTTCTATTCTCTTTTGCTCCAATACCCAAATTCACAAATATATTATGCATTTAATAACAATGAATGACTAGTCTTATCAAATTCAACAAGTATTATGGTATTTGAAGAACCATATAATCATTTCTTCTCCCCACATCTTTCTAACTTGAAAAGTATATAAATGTGGTCTCAGACACTTAACACTTCCTAGCTATGTGACGCTGGGCAAGTCACTTAACCCCAACTGCCTCAGCCAAAAAAAAAAAAAAAAAAGTATATAAATGAATCCTTTAAATAATAGTCCTAAGAGCAATTAATTAAATGCTACATTTATCAGTTCTAGTTTTAGACTAGCAGCACTCACCAGGATATTTCTTAAAAAAGAATTCGAGATGGAAATCATTCAGTGTTGCTCAATTATAGACTTTAAGGAGGTCAAACTTGGAAAAAAAACTGATATATTTAGGAACATTTAGGCATCAGGAAATACTGGTGGAAAATGGAAGTTCTCATACCTTCCCTTCAGGTTTTCAAGTTCTCTGTGATGCAGCATGCTCCGCACATGTTCATCCATCTCCTTGAAGATTAAAGAAAGTTATGTTAATCTACAATAATTTATTCTAAAAGACCATTTTTCTATTCCTACAAGCAACAAAAAGTATATTTTCTTTTGTTGCAAAAAGGGAACAAAATCATAACACTCAAGTCAATTCACTATTACATAATTCTCTGGGTCATTTCCCAGATTTACAATTAATATACTTCAATACATCAAAAGAATTTGATTTCATTAAAATACTTCTATTCCTTACAAGGTAACTTCATAATCTATTGTAAACAAACAAACAAAAAATCATTAGTAATATGGTAATGAGTCTCTCAAAAATGAAATAGGCTGGTCCTCAGAGGACACCTTTGTCATGGGACCTATTGATTAAGCTTTTCCAATTTGGCAGGATTTGTATAAACTTGTAATCTAGTGGTATCCAAGGTCATCTCTAACCAGAGGACATAAAGTTTCATTTTTCCTCTAATAAGTAACAAAACTAATAAAGGACAACAAAGGAAAAATTATATTAAGAGGAACTAATTATAATGAAAAAGAAGGACTTATAAAACATCTATTATTTATTTTATTTTCAAAATTTGGATTATTTGGCTTTAGTGAGTGATTTAGGAATACTGTCACTATATGCTAAACAAACAAAAAATAATCTAAAAAATAATAAAAGCTTATTTTCCTAATTGTTAAAAAATGTCAATTATAAATGCTTATATATAATGAAAAACATATAAAATAGAAGATTATTCACTGTACAGAATTTACAAAAACTTTAATATTAGCATAAGACCTGAGGTTCCCATCCCTGGAAGTTCCCAAAAACTTTTCAAGAATACCACAAGGTCAAAAACCATCTTCAAAAAATACTAAGATTTTTGGTTTCTAACACAGTATATATCTACAGTTATAACCAATATAAATATAAGCTGTTTGGGATCCTTGACAAATTTTTTTAGAGTGTGGATGCTGAGATGAAAAATTCTGAAAACCATTGTTTTGGCCATCTGGAGAAAGAGAGAAATTGTTGTCACATAACATTTGGATTTTCACTTGTACTGAAATCAGAAATCAAAAATAAATGTTTACAAAGTTAGAGTTTACAACTATGCCTGATTTTTGACAAACTATGTAGGAAATCATTAAGTAAGAAAGCATACCACATTAGCATAGAGGTAGAGTGATATAAATGCTTTTAAAAGCATATAGTTATGCTTTTAAAACAGTCTGAAAATATCTATGGCTCATTAAGCCACAAACACTCTCCAGAGTGGACCAGAACCACTCTCCTTACCCTCCTCATTCCCCCCAAAAATAAAGCAAAAAATCCAATATATATAAAAAAAATCAACTTGTTATATTTTAAAAGAAAAAGGATTAAATGTGGAGTAAAATGTTTTAAATACATGCAGACAAGTTAGTGTGTCTAAACAATAAGTATCTAGCACTGTTCTGTTTCCCTCTAGAGCTACCTTTACCTCTCCATCTAACTAATCTTAATATTTTATCAATCTAACCCAAACACTTGTATCATCCTACTGGCCTGCTTAAAATGTTCAATAGCTTGCTGTGGCCAAGGTAAAAATAAACTCCACCCTCAAGTTAATTTTAGAAGACCTCTGACCAAATACAGAATTAAGAGCTACATTTATGTTTAGAGGTGAGAAAATGCAAAAAGTGGCAATATGGTTAATACCACAAGATTCCAGAATCATGGAATATAAAAACTGCAAGTTTTATTTGAACCAATCTCTTCAATTTATAGATATAGAAACTTTGAAATATAAAAATAAAAAGTTACTTGCCCAGGGTCATACAAGTTAGCAAAATAAGAATAGTCCTTAAGTCAGATTTTACTCCAAATCCAAAGCTATTCCAAAGCATAAATATACCATACTTAGCCATAATATGAGGGGGCAGGGAAATGGAAGAGTAATGAAAAAGATGAGCAAACAGGGACATGCTCCCTCATTCTACCTTCCAAATTATATATATTTGTTGTTATGTTTATTGTATTATATTTATTCTAACTGTGTATGTCATATTCATAATTTTTAAAATATGCATTATCTGGTTCTTGAGTTACAATGGCCACAGAATTGCCATTCAGTGACTAACCTCCTAGTGACAAGGCTGTTGGTTGGATGGCAGATACATTTGCTGAAAAGATGTAACACTAATTAGTTATAACATGCAAGAGTTCAAACTTCAAGAATCTATAGTCATCTCTAAGCCAAGAGACACTGAATTCTTAATATATGCACAATATATATGTATGTGTAAACATATATATATATATGTTCTTATATATATATTATATATTTATGTATACATACATATATCTTTAAAAAAAATTTTTTCCACCAAACTTTTATATACCTCAGTTAATTTTGCATCAATGATCTACAAGAGAAGCAAGATTCATTACTAGATTATTCTAAATTCTTCATTCAACCTAAAAGTAAGAGGCTTTTTATACTGGCTCTCTATCTCCTACTCTCCAATCATTTTTAGTCAGGCCAGTTTCTTTACTGTCCCTCATCATATAATATACTCTCTTGCTCACACTATCCTTTCTCCTCTTAGTTATCCTCTCTTCTATTAAAAAACTAGCTAATTTCCATTTCCAGGTATCAAAAGCACTTAAATGAAGAATATGTGGCTATATATACAATAACTCTTAAAATGGTAAAACCTCAAAAAATTAAGATTCTTATTCTTTCATCATTACCTTTTTTGAGCTGTATACAGTATGACACAATATACATTTTCGTTCTCGTACCATAGTGACTGGAGCAGAAGACTTCACAACTTGCCTGCAATAAAGAAATAACCATCAATATTCCTTTTGCATTCTGGGACACTGATGCATTGTTGGTGGAGCTGTGAACGGATACAGCCATTCTGGAGAACAATTTGGAACTATGCTCAAAAAAGTTATCAAACTGTGCATACCCTTTGACCCAGCAGCATTTCTATTGGGCTTATATCCCAAAGAAATCAGAAAGGAAGGAAAAGGCCCCACATGTGCAAGAATGTTTGTGGCAGCCCTTTTTGTAGTGGCTAGAAACTGGAAATTGAATAGATGCCCTTCAATTGGAGAATGGCTGAATAAATTATGGTATATGAATATTATGGAATATTATTGTTCTGTAAGAAATGACCAGCAAGATGATTTCAGAGAGGCCTGGAGAGACTTACATGAACTGATGCTGAGTGAAATGAGCAGAACCAGGAGATCATTATACACGGCAACACCAGTACTATATGATGATTAATTCTGATGGACATGGCTCTCTTCAACAATGAAATGTTTCAAACCATCTCCAATTGTTCACTGAAGAAAGCCATATACACCCAGAGAGAGGGATGCGAAATGTGGACAACATAACATTCTCATACTCCTTGAATGTTTGCTTACATTGTGTTTTCTTTATCTGATATATAGTTTGTGTAGATAAGATTTTTCTTGCACAACAATGATAAGTTTGGAAATATGTATACATATATTCGATTTGCCAATATTTTAACATAATTAACATGTAGTGGATATCCTGCCATCTAGGGGAGGGGTGGGGAGTTGGGGGGAAAAATTTGTAACGGAAAGCTATGTAAGGGTTATTGTTGAAGAATTACCCACATATATGTTATGCAAATAAAATAAAATTTAAAAAAAAATATTCCTTTTGCATTAATGATTTCTTAGAAGACTCAAGTAACTCTATCTTATATTCCCAAATGCAAGACGAATCAAGTACAGAAAAACTTTCCTATCTCCGAGATTCTGTCAATTCCCTTATGTATATATTCTCCACTTCTACTGCCTCCCTGATCCAAGGATGTGTCTTTACAGGAATGCCTCTCCCTCAATTCTCCCAGCTCCTCTCTTCAGAGCAGAGGTCCTCATTACTGTCCCTCCATTTCTTTTCCCCACCACAATCCAAGTCTTCTAGAAGATAGATTTCAATGGTTCATTAAAAAGAAAAAATTTCCCTTTAAAGCTTGACCTCCATTTTCCAGGCAACAGAGAAGGAACAGTTAGCTAAAAGAATGAATTACCCTACTCTGGTTCTCATGCAATAATCCCACTACTGCCCTGACTCAGCTTGGACATCCCAATATAGTTGTGTACTTCTATATCCTTTTTTTTTCTTAAATCATTTCCTCACTTTTGTATTTACTTATTTATTCCCTTATATTCACCAATATTGTCCATTTTCCTGCTATTGCTTGATGGGTTACCCTTCTCACAAAATCTTGCCTTCTGAAAGGGTAGTGGTGGTATGATAAAGGCCTTCCTATATCATAGATTCACTTAATCTTCAAAGATCTGAGACCACCAGCTAACTGACATGAGATGAAATCTAGTATTTTCCTCGGCAATCTGGAAATCTAATTAGATTCTCTAAAATGTGCTTATTCATATAGGAGAACACAGATGAATACACAGTTAGCTCAGTATTTAATTACTACATCATGCCTGAAATTTTGTTACCAATTGTTAATTATTGTACTACATAGGAGCATGAGATGTTTCTAAAGGACTCTGAGGTTTCAGAATAATTACAGTGAAAAGCAAAAATCCCCTTTAAAAAAATTGCATTACGTGGGCAGCTAGGAAGTGCAGTGGATAGACCATTAGCCCTGAAGTCAGGAGGACGGGGGTTCAAATTTGATCTCAGATACTTAACACTTCCCACTACCTAGCTGTGTGACCCTGGGCAAGAAGACTTAACCTCAATTGCCTCAGCAAAAAAAAAAAAAAAAAATATATTGAAGGAGATGTGGAAAAACTGCAACACTAATGGTTGGTGGAGTTACGAAATGATCTAACCATTTGGAGAACAATACGGAATTATGCCCAAAGGACTATCAAATTGTGCATACTCTGATCCGGCAGTGTCTCTACTGGGTCTATATCCCAAAGAGATCACAAAAAAGGAAAAAGGACTCATGTGCAAAAATGTAGCAGCCCTTTTTGTAGTGACAAGGAACTGAAAATTGAGTGGCCGCCCATCAGCTGAGAAATGACTGAACAAATTAAGGTGTATGAATGTAATGGAATATTATTGTTCTATAAGAAATGATCAGCAGGCTGATTTTGAAAGGCCTGGAACGAGTTTTATAAACTAATGCTGAATGAAATGAGCAGAAGCAAGAGATATTGTACACAGTAACAAGATCATGGGATGATCAACTTTCATAGACCTGAATGTTTTCAACAATGAGGTAATTCAAAGCAATTCTAATAGATTTAAAATGGAAAGTGCCAACTGCATTCAGAAACAGAACTATGGAAACTGAAGGTAGATCATCTTTTTTGTTTGTAATTTTTTCTTTCTCATGGTTTTTTTTTCCTTTTGATCTGATTATTCTTGCACTGCATGTTGAATGTAGAAATGTATTTAAAAGAACTACATGTTTAACCTGTATCAAATTGCTTGCTTTTTAGGGAGTAGAGAAAGGAGAAAAATTTGGAACACAAGGTTTTGCAAAGATGAATGTTGAAAACAATCTTTGCATGTACTGAGAAAAATAAAATACCATTTAAAAAATACTATTTAAAAAAAAAAAAAAGATGGGCAGGCTAATTAAAGAAAAGCCTGGAAAAACTTACATAAACTGATACTAAGTGAAGTGAGCAAAACCAAGAGAACACTGTATACACCAACAAGATTATGAGATGATCAACTGTGATGGACTTGGCTCTTTTCAACCATGCAGTGATTCAAAGCAATTCCAATACACTTGAGATGGAAAATATCACTCATATCCAGAGACAAAACTATGGAGACTGAATGTGAATCAAAGCATAGAATTTTCAAATTTTTGTTGTTTGTTTTTACTTTCTCATGGTCCCCCCTCCCTTTTGACTTGATTTTTCTTGTACAGAATGACAAATATGGAAATGTTTAGAAAAATTGCACGTTTAACATACATTGGATTGCTTGCTGTCTTGAGGGAGAAGGAAAGATAAGGAAGGAGAAAAATTTGGAACACAAAGTTTAAAAAAAAAAAGAATGCTGAAAACTATCTATACATGTATTTGGAAAAACAAAATATTATCAAAATGTTTTAAAAATGAATTTTTTTTCATGAAAACAACATAGTATAGTACAAAAAGCACTGGCTTTAGAATCAAAAGACACAGGTTCAAATATTATCTCTGCTATTTATATTATCTGTGTGATCATTACACATGTATGGCTCAGTTTCCTCATTCATTAGATGGAGTTGAACTCCCTGGCTTCTAAAGTGCTTCCTATGATACCATGATTAAGTCTCTCTTTTGATGTAATCATAAGGATGGATGGTCCTCCATATTCATCAATTTTACTTTACCAATTCCTCTCTACCTTTAAAGGCCCACCTCCTCAAAGGTCATCACATTCCTTACTTCACCATGCTAAGAAAGTTATTTCCCTTCTCAGAACCTTAGCTCTTTCACCTGAAAATAAAAAATGAGAATTCTTACAAGAACCTGCTTGATAGAACAGTAAAGAAGTAGAATATCACTCTGAGCTATTCTTAAGCTAACTGTGTAGTCACCCCTTCATGTGCATTCACTTATTTTATATAGAGGAAATATATCTGGTCTTTGAATTTTCTGCAGGGTCTAGTCCATTACAGCACATGCAGAGGCTCAATAATTGTCAGCTAAATGAGTCACTGTGGCTAATGGAAAATTGCTAAAGTAACTCTAACAGTTTCATCTAGTTACAATGTAGCCCTATTTTACCTTGAGGGATAAAATATGCTGAAGAAATGTAAACTGCTTTAGGCCATTGTTTCCATCAAAAGTAATGGAAGCATAAAGAAAAAAGCATTTATTCATTTAACAAGTATTTCATAATATATTAGTTTCTAAATAAAACTCTAACACAGAGCCCATAAACTTGTTTTGTAAATATTGTTATAGCTATTTCAATACAATTAGTTTCTGAAACATATTTTGGATTGCTTGCCATCTAGGGAAAAGGGGTGGGGGAAAGGAGGGGAAAATCTGAAACACAAGGCTATGCAAGGGTCAATCTTGAAAAATGCCTATTTTGAAAATAAAAAGTTTCAAAAAATATATAGTTTCCTTCAACATTTTTTATATTTGGTTTTATATGTTTAAAAAAATTCTGAAAGGGGGTCCATAGGCTTCATTAGACTTCCAAAAGAGTCCAGGATACCCCCCCAAAAAAAACCTACAGATTAAGAACACCTGATCTAGCCCAACCCCTTCATTTTAAAGAGAAAATAAAGCCCAGAAAAGATCAGAGCCAGAACTTAAACATAAATCTGATTGTTACTTTAACACAACAAAAGGTTGATAATAAGCTAAAGAAAAAGTAGACAACTGAGATCTCAAAGGAATACTGAAAACATCAGCAGATGTGTTTAATGAGATCTGTGAGCCCAAAGATGGCTTAGAGAAACATTATTTCAAAAGCAAAAGAGAAACTTGCTATTATATTTACCAGCTATGTCAAACATTACAATACTTACATGCATATGACTTATCTTGTAGTGACACACTTATACTAAAGAGCATAAATTCATTTTACACTGCAGGTAAGGAATGCTGCAAACTATCCAACTTGTATTGGATAGTTTTGTATAGTTCTTTCTTTGCCAAATGTTTTCTCTTACTTAAAGCTGGGCAGAGTATACAGTTGCTACTACACCTACTCTAAAACCATCTTGTATTTATTTTGTATAAACTTATTTGTATGCATATTAAATTTTAAATATTGGATTAAAAATGTAAAAGCCATTCTTAGCTCATGGGCCATACAAAAACAAACAGCCAAATGGATTTGGCCCATGTGCATATCCCTGTCCTAAGGAAATAAAAGGCATTCTATAAAACATGGGTACATACTTTTCAAGGCTCAAAATGATGATTATATATAAATGAAATAGTAAAGTAAACAGAAGAAAGTGCAGAAAGACACAAATAAGGAAACTGGTTTTAAATCAATAGTATGCAATAGAAGCTGTTTCATATATATTTTTTGTGTTCTTTGTTAAAATGTTCATGTTTCATAATAAAAAAAGAAAAATAAATTTTTGAAAATGTTCTTTAGTCTCTCAAATAAGATGCCTCCTTCAAGACTTAGCTCAAGTCTCACTTTCTGCAGGTTTTCAATTCACTGTATATAACTTATATGTAAAAGTTTTTGCACATTATTCCACCTTCTAATTTGGCTTCGATTTACTTCACATCTTCCTTCAAATCTCATTTTCTGTAAAAAGCCCCTCCCAATACTTTTTAATGCCTTCAACTTCCCTCTGTTGTATATCTCCCTGTGTATATCATGTTTGTATATAGCTGTCTCTCACATTAGATTGTGAATTCTATGTTCAAAAACCTGTTTCTGCCTTCCTTTGTATTTCCCATGCTTAGCACAGCTTGCTTATTAAGCTGTTGACTAAATATACAAATTAACAAAGCATATAAAAATTAGGTGGCAAGTAAGAATATTACCAAGGTCCATTTTAGGAACAGTTTAAGGTACTTAAGAACCATAAAAAAGTACATATTAAACATATTAAAATTCAAAATATAAGAAGACATCATATGTGGGACTCCTTTGGTGCTGAGGAAATACACAACTAAAATTAAGCAAGTAGTTATACTTCCTTTTAAATTCTTTTAAAATAACGCATAGATCATTAAAGATTGGCAACTGCCTCTCTCCATATCTCCAAGTATTACAATTTACTTAGGAAAAGATTACTAAATTTAAAAATCCTAAAGCACAGGAAATGTAACTGCATAAAACAAAACTGGAATGAGATAAAATTTTTTGAAATGATATTTACTAGAGGCTTATAGTCAAATATATTTCCTTCTCCTTTCTGATCCTCCCTTTTTGCTTTTTTTTAAACCTCATCAACTTTGCCATTAAAGCTCAAGCATGATTTTATCCTAAAAAATAATATTGCCTCCCAAAACATTCTGTATCTCTCAAGATGATATTCTAGTCTGCATTATGACTACTATACGTTTATGTGTATCTTGTGTTTCCCTCTTAACTCCCATCCTAACTTCCAAGAAGAAAAAGACCTGTCACCTCTACTGCCTCATTTTGGTTACTGAATAAGAAATGAATGTCACTGCCTACTTACAACCAAACAGGAAAGCCACTGGACATGGGTTTACCTGATAAGGAGAAAAGTATTAAGACATAAAATGGATCTTCATGACAGCAACCAAATTAAACCACAGAACCTCAGTTAACAGAAGCCTAAAACTAACTCTCCTGAGAAACAGACAAAAACAGACAGCAAGCTGGATTTGGTCCATAGATTCTAGTTTGCAGGCCCCTGCTCTAAGGAAATAAAGGGCATTCTGCCTGCCTGCTACATGCTTGGCAAAAGACAGGGCCAGACTAAAACACAGAGAAAAGAAGGTTCAACTATTTCTGGGAAAGAAATTTGAATGAAGCCAAAGTCCACTTGGCAGGCATAATAGATCTCGAAAAAAATCAAAGACAGAAAGAATAAAGGTCCCATATAAACCAAAATATTCATAGCAGTACTTTTTGTGGTTGCTAAGAACCAGAAAGACAACTGGATGCATATGCTGGAGAATAAGGAAAATTTTTGGCATAGGAATATAATATTATTCAACAGTAAAAAAATCATGAATGGAGGATTTAGAGCAACATAGGAAAGCTTGTACAAATTGACACACAGTAAAGGAAAACAATATGCATGATGAATACTACAATAACTTAAGGTAAAAGAATCAGAATAAATAACCAACTTCTATACCAGGAGGGCAAATAGGAAAAAAGCATCAGGCCCCATAAAAGTCTGGATATCTCCCTTCTTTCCTAAGATACAGGATCATAAATGTGCATGTGTTTGAAGCAGTCCTAGCCTAGTTTAATTTTACACAATTGTTCTTTGTTACAGGGGAAGGCTCAAGAGTATGCAGAGATAATACACAAAGAAATGAGTAAAATTTGAATTACTTTTAAAAAATAAAGGAAAGCATTTTAAAATGTAGAGATTTCTTTTCTCATCCTAGCAAAAATAGTTTGGCCCCAACGAAGATAGGTCAGTTCCATCTTTGGCAGGAAAGGATCCATGGGTTTAAACACTGGAATGATTGGGCACCTTTTTCTTCTTTTTTTGTTTTTTAGACTATTTTGGTTCTCCAAAAGGGAGAAGGGGTAGGGCTAAGGTACATGGAGGTATATATAAGAACAAAAGATATCAATATCTATCTTTTTAATTATGCTTTTTGCTTAACTAGGTAATTCTACTCTTGAATATATTCCGCTACTCGAAACAAAGTACAACAATGAAATTTTAAAAATTTTATGAAAGATTATTCCAATAAATTTTACCAATCTAGAATTCAGCTAACTGAAAGCTCAACTAAATTTTATACAGCAGTTATTAAGAAGGAAAGACTCTCATTCAGAGTTCATTAATTTATTTTATACACAATTCTGATAAACTTGAGTATCTGGAACAAATTGTAATAGAAAAGGATAACTGCTCAGAAGGCATACTGTCAAAGGGACAATCACAAGAGGTTTCAGATAAAACCATGTAGTCCAATCCAATTCAACTTCATTCTTTCTCTGAAGACCACCAGAGACCCAATAACATTTCACTTTGGGGCAGCTCTAATTATTGAAAAAAAATTTTTTTACATGAAAGCTAAATCTGTCTGTCTAAACATCCACCTGTAGATTCTAATTTTGCCTTGTGAGAAGAAGCAAAATAATAATCTAAACCCTCTTTCACCTAGACCTTTCAGTTATAAAACAGCAATAAAACCTCGATAAACCTTTTCCCCAGGTTTTACGTCCTATTTCTTCATTGAGAGCTTTCACCTCTTCTGGCTATTCTTCAAGTTCTTGAACGTGCATCTTAGAATATGTCTGTCCAGAATGATTCAATGAGAGGAAGAGAAAGTAAGAATGATATAAAGATGGAAAATATTAATATAAAAGAATGTTGATAAAAGATAATATGCCCAGAATTGAACACAAAAGGAAAGAAAATGCAGGTCTATTATCATCACTTAAATTCTAAATATGCCTCTTTATATCAGATTTTTATTCAAAATACTGAAGAATAACTTCCTGATTCAGGTTGAGCTTATTAAAAACTCATGTATTTTTCAGACAAACTTATTCCCATTTCCCCGATCTTGCACTGTTCTTCAAGTTGACTATTTTAAGTCAAATGCAGAACTTTACATTTACCTATATTAAGTTTTCCATTTTATATATTATATAAAAGGGGCCTTGAGACTTTTTTCGACCTCCCAACTTTTTTCATCTACAAATCAGAACTGTAATTAACCATAACTTCCTCATTATTAGGATAGTTAGGAGTATGTATAGAGGACAGACATAAGTTGAATATAAACAGACAATATCTAAAAACATAAAATTAAGGGGTGAGAGAAGAATTACTAGGAGAAAGGGAAAGGAAGAAATGAGGTGGAAAGATGTAAATTATTTGCCATTTAAAAAAAAAGGCAAGAAAAAGCTTTTATAGTGGAGGAGAAGAAAGGGAGGGAAGAGGAGTGAGTGAACTTTATTCTCATCAAAAATATATATTAACCTATCTTACCCTGCTGAAAAGGAAAGGAGGGTGATAGAAGAAAGGGCATATTGGGGGAAGAGGTAGTAGTCAAAAGTAAAACAATTTTGAGGACAGAATAGGATGAAAAGAAAGAGAATAGCTAAAAGGGAGGGGAGGAATAGTTGGAAAGAATAATTTTGAAAAGAATTGTAAATACACTGTTTACATTAAAGAAGGCAAAAAGATGGGTATTGCTAATTTCCATCTAGTTAAAATTAAAATTAATAATTTTGAGGAAATTAGAGTAATAATTAGGAGTTACTTTGCCCAACTTTATGCCAGTAAGTTTGATAATCTAAATGAAATGGAGGAATATCTACAAAAATGTAGATTGCCCAGGTTAACAAAAGAGGAAATAAAATTATTTAAAATTAATAATTTCTTGAGTCCCGGTCTGCCCCAAAACAAGTCTGTAGATAGATTTTAGGGGGTTCATGAACTTGGATGGAAAAAAAAAATCACATCTTTATTTAAATATAATTATATATATATTATTAGACATAATTTTGCAACGGACTTATTAACTGCTTACTATGTGCCAGAAACTTTGGTAAGTCTTAAAAAATATTATTTCATTTGATCCTCACAAACAACCCCAGAAGGTCAGTATTGTTATTAACCCTATTTTAAACTTGAATAGCATGAGGAAAGCAAGAGAAGTTAAAGGATTTCCTAGTGTCACTAAACTAATAGGTTTCTGGGACCACATTTGAACATGGTTCTTCCTAGTTGCAGGCTCAGAATTCTCACTAAGTTTAGTACCCCTAAATTGTGTTTATTACTTTGTTTTGAGATTATGTTTTTTTATGAATAATTGTCTGCTACATTAAAATATACATAGTATAAAATGTCTAAATTAATCCCAACCATTACACAAAAATACAAAATACTCAGAATTTGCTTTGTCTCAAGGGAAAGGACCCCTTATTTATAAAAAACAAACATTTACAGTAGTAATTTTTGTTGCAGAAAAGAACTAGAAACAAAGTGAGTACCCATCAAATGAGAACTAGCCAAACAAACTGGCACAGAAATATAGAGGAAGAATATTGTGCAGTGAAAAAAGATGAAGGATTCAAAGAAACTTGTCAAGATTTGCATATGCTGATAAAGAGTAAAATGAGAACAGGAAAACAATTTACATAATAAGTAAACAATGTAAAAGAAAACAAGTTTAAAAGACTTCAAAAAACTTATAATGAAAAGCAGTATACTTTCTGAGTCTTGGCAGAGAAGTGATACTATAAAAATGAAGAATGGAACATTACATATGGCCAATATACTGCTGTGTACCAAGTGAGAACCTGGGTCAAGGGAGACAAAATAGAAATAAAAATGAAGGAACAAAACGACTTTAAAAATACAAAGAAAAAAAACAAAAAGTTCAGAGAAAATGTGCTAACTTGTTTAATTTAAAGAGAAATTTTATCTTTAAATTGATGTTGTTTCATATGCAATCCTCTTTTTCATTCTTTGCATATTTAAATATTTGTGCTGACTATTAAATCAATAATAAAAATTAAAATTAAATTAAAAACTAATTGCTTTGTTATGTCATGTAGTTAATAAGTCTACCACTTTTCCTTGTTTTTACACAAGCATAACTGGCATAATGTCTTAATGGGTTATGTGAAAACAAAAGGAAAAAACTTTGGTAATTTGTGCCACAGAAAGTGGTAAGATGCCTTTCTTGGTGGACAAAGCTGAAACGGGGCTGAAGGTAGTCAGTCATGGTCAAATGACTTCGGTCAAGAACAATGAGATCAAAAGGCACACTTGTTCCTACAGACTCCAATTGGGTACAAAACATAGGTTAACCTTTTTTGTGTAATGGACCCTTTTGGCAGCCTGATGAATGCCAGAGTGCAATTTTTCTCCAAATAACGTTTGTATAAATGTATAAGGAAATCAACTGTAATGAAATACAATTATCAAAATATTTTTTAAATCAATTTACAGACTTCACATTAAGAAGTCTTAGTACAGAATGACCTCCATGCTGGATATGGAATCAGAGGACTTGAGTTTAAATCCTGGGAACTGCTACTTACTGTTTTAATTTCTTTGAGCCTCAGAATCCACATCTCTAAAATGGGTTGGACTAGAAGACTCTTCCAGCTTTAAATTAAAAGCTATGTAAACTATAATTAAGCACTGTGATATATAACTGGATTCTATTACTATCGAATTGGATTTGTTTTAACCTTAGCTCCATAAAATCCATGATATAAAGCCCAGGATTTACTTCTTCAGATCCTTAATGTGGATTAAGATACCTTTAGATCTCCTTTGTGTTGCCAAAATATAATTCAAAAAACCATTCTTGTAATATAGTGTACTTCTCAGCTATGGTGCCTAGGATACCTAACTTTTTTGTCTTGACAACTCCAAAACATATACTTCCTAAAACTGTAGATGAAGAAAAAGACTTATCAAATCAGCAATGTGATCCAAAATAGAAGTACTAGCAAATAATCTGTATTAAAACTGAACTCTTCTGGTATTTTGGCACAATAGCTCCTCCATACCATAGCTACTTGTACATATGCTTAAATAGACTACAAGACTCCTTTAAGACAAGAGAACCTTATCTTGAGCATCTTTAGATCACCCAGAGTAACTTGCACATGTTATGTACTCAAATATATGTTATATAAAAAGATACTTGATGTACAAAGAATGCTGGCTTCTAAATAAAGGAGACTATTAACTTGAATTTCATCTTACTTCTTTGGGTCCTCATTTCTTCATCTGTAAAAAGGAAAGTATGAACTGTAATCAAGGCCCTTTCCAATGAAATGATTCTGTCACTAACATCAAATTTCTTATGTTTTGTGAACCTATTACTCAAAATTCTTAAAAATGATTGGAAAAATTTATATGTAATTCAGAAATACTTAACAAAATAAAGAAAATGAAAAAAAAACCCACTAATAATTCCTAGTGATGTTTTTATGGCAGCAAATGAGTATACTGAAATAGCCAAAAAAAAACCCTAAAATTTCAAGTGATCCAAGGGTCAGTGGAGATATATATGGCAAGCATAGCAGCATAAAAGTTATTTAGGAAAAACAACATTGAAAAATGTAGATCACACAAGGGCTCATTTGCTTAAGAGCATTATCTAGAGGAAGATTTATAGAAGGTCAAGAATGATAATTGGGAATATTTACCTTGAGGACATCACTGACCTAGTACTACCAATCAATTATTCATTTCCTTTCTCCTATCAAATTCTCAAACTCATATTATTTTAGCTATCCAATCTTCCTACAAAGTCTATTATAATGCAAGATATTTTTGTGTTCCTTGAATGTGCTTAACTAAATGAGGGCAAATCCATACACTTTTTTTCTCCTAGTTTGTAAACTCTTGAATTTAGCAGTTAATTAAAAATGCCTGAAAATGTAACTTCTAGCAACTTCTTTTTATTCCCTGCAAAACAAAATTCAAAAAGAAAAGATTGGCCACAAGAAAGTTTTCTACTTATTTTATTTCCCACGGCATCCAATTAATAAGACTTAACTACTCTGTAACATTCCATGACCTGCCAGAACTGGGAGCAAACTGACAATTTTTATTGCTACATCGGTCCGTTTGGATATGTTATATAATTATAGAGTTCTGTTTCGTTTTTTGTTTCATGTTCCTTTCACATAGCAATTACTATTATAAGGGGAGAAAAATCACAGAACCATAACTGGAAGGGACTTATGAGTCCATCTAGTCCAAGCCTCTCACTTTTCAGAATAAATATTTTCTAAGTCAGAAACAGTTTAATACTTAATCTTCATCATTTAAATGAAAAAGCATTCATGGAATGGAAAAAAAACTGCTTAGAAGTGCCAACAGGCAGTGCTAAGCACTGGAATACAAATTCAAATCACAGACTTTACATTCAAATGGGAAAACAATATAGAATGCAAAGATATAGGAAATGTGAGCGGGGACACTGGGGTGCAAACTGAAACTTCCCATCCAGAAACAAAACCCCACTAAAGTCTAAAAATGGAGCAAAATCAAAACTTCCACAAGGTTCCATGCTAAATCTAAACCGAGACGACTGAAAAACTACAAACAACTATCTCTATTTAGAAATCCATTACTTTTATAATTTCATTTCGCACATATCTGTTCAAATCCTAGCCAAACAATCCCTTTTGCAAATTTTACATTTGGATAGTGTTTTCCTTTATAAACTTGTCTATATTGATTTGTCTTACCAACATATTCATTTTAATTCTTGTAATCAGTTTACTAAAGCTTGGTGTTTCCCCAATAAGATCTTATGGAAACGTATTTATATGGACATTTCCAAAATGCAGACTCTTATGAAATTCCAAAACAAGGAAGCTCAATCTGAAAACGAAATTGTGATTGAAATATTCTAAGTATGAAAGCCATGTGCAAAATACTGACCGGAATTACTCCCCAAAAGACTGTAGTGAGCTCCAAAGTAATGAGAGCTTTGCGATACAGATGCGAGGACAGCAACTTGGTGCATACTGCATTTGGAGTTAAAGGACCTGCATCAGGAGTCCTAATTCTTGCTTACATCAATCTTTTAGACTCCAGGGCGCGGTAAAATGATGGAGGTCAAACTAGATGACCTCTCAGGTCCCTTCCAGGGTTCAATCTTTGATGTCATGACCCTCAAAGAACAGATTCCCCTTCTCTAGACTCTATGACAGAAGAGGGGAAGAGAAGATCTTCAAAGACCTTCTGGGTTTCCAGGAGAAGCAAAACTCCGAAACGGAGATTTGCCCAGAGCCAACGCTGAAGGGCTGCCTTTCCAGGACAGTCCCCGAAAAGATCCGAACCTCGGACTCAGAGGAAGCCGAAACTGGCCCGTAAACCGGGGCCCAGCCGGGCTGGTGGAGAGTAGGAAGCCCCCCAAAAGGAGCAGGCCCCCCGGCCCGCACCCCCAGCTAGCCCACCCGACCCGAACTAGCCCCTCAGTACTTACACTCGACTTCCTTTACTCCATCGCGCCGCCGGGGCCTTGGCGAGGACGACCTCACCACCCCCGGCCCTGGGCTCCAGGTGGGGTCCGGTGACCCGCTCCCGGACCCTCTCTCCCCGCCGGGGCCCGCAGCTGCCGCCGCCAGCACCTCCACGCATGCGCGAGCCGCCACGCCTGCGCCCGCGCATTCGGTCACCGCTATCCTCACTTAGCCTTCCAAGTGCTGCCAAAAGCTTTATTTAAAACCTCGAGGACGAACAATACACAGTGAGGCGCGAGAAGAGGGAGGCGACGACTGAACTTACAAGAGTCTACCTGAGAAAAAAAAGACGGGAAGGAAACGAGAGGGAAGGGGCTAGAGTTGCAAGAAAAAGTCAAGGGAAGAGCATCCTTCCGTACGAGGTATCAGATTTCTTCTGGCTGGAGTTTAGTTGAAGCAGAGCCAGATGTAGGCAAAAGCGAGACGTCGGCGAATCAGCACCTGCTCCGAAGCTCTCCCTTCCTTGTCCTTACCTGGCGCTCCCGGACCTGACTCCGCCCCCCCAGCCTGGCCCCGGCTCCCGGCACTTCGACGTCTTCCCGGTCTTTTTTAGCCCCACCCCACACCTCACCCCACTCTCCCAAAAAAGAAAACCCACGCCCAGCATTTTTGGATCACCTTCAGTTCCTCCCCCTCCTCCATCTCCCATCAAATTACCCTGAATGTACTTAATCTTTATTTTGTAGTATTTACTTAATTGTGTGGGAGGTTGCTCGGGTAGTGGATTGAGAATTTACCTTGGAGTCAGTAAGACTTGGGATAGAATTCAACCTCTGGACTCTTATAAATTCATGACCTTGGGCAAATACCAAGCAACCCTAAAATTAGTTGAAGGTCTACTTTAGTAGAATGAATTTTCTCGAAGCTAAGGTCTCTACCTCAATGAAAGCACCGGACAGACTCTTTTCCTAAACTTACCGGTGAACTTGCAGTGTACCGTGTCCCCCTTACGGAAGTCTCTAAGAAACTTTTCCAATCAAAATATCTATGACATCACAAGTCCTCAGTATTCATCCACAGCAGGAAATGCTGTTTGTATTCTCCTGACACCCGAGAGAGAAAGCACGCAAAAAATGAATTGCTTTAAAGATAAATCATAGGGCTGAAGTCTAATGATGTCTGAAGAATATCAGCAATTAAATATGCACCTGGGAAACCTAGACAGAATCAAAAATTGTCATCACTGTTGATTCATAGGTTCATCAAATATTTATTAACTGATTACTTACAAGCCAGGTACTTTTTTTTTAAGAGTTGGAGATTTAAAGGCAAAACCAAAAGTTTCGTCCCACAAGAAGTTTACATTTTATCATGGGAAAAGAAGTACTCATAAAAGTAAACAAAATGCACAGCAAATATAAAGGAATCTATCAGCAAAGTTCTCAGATAGGAAGTGATTTTTAAGCTGAACACTAAAACAAGCTAGGACTTCAGAGACAGAGGTGGTGAGGGAGTGTTAATCTTCTTAGAAATAAGTTGTATCATCTACTAATTTAAAATGCCTCATAGTACTTCAATTAACCACAAAGCATAACACATCTATCTTCCAGGTACTGTGCTATGTTTGGAATACAAAGACAAAAATGAAATTTGTGTGTATATATGTGTGTACATACATATATATGTGCATGCACACACACTAAAATTATGAAAGCATGAGCAAAGAAAAGGCGGTACTTGAGTTGTCTTGCAGGAAGGTATTCTAGGAGGAAGTAAAAAGAGTATGTATTCCAAGCAAGAGAAAAAGCCAATACAAAATCTCAGAAAAAAAGATAGAGACATTTATGAGAAACAAATAGTAATCTAGTTTGAATAGATTGAAATTACTCCCCTGAAAGAAGTAAATTAATAAACTAGAAAGGTAGGTTGGGATCAAGTTATGAAAAGCTTAAATGTTAAACAGGGCTCATATTTAATTTTAGAAGTAATTAGGAGTCACTGGAGATTATTGAGTAAGGGAGTGAAATCATCAGACCAGCATTTTTGGAAAATCATTGTAGTTATGATGTAGATGGTAGATTAGAGAGAAGAGATTTTAGACAGGGAGACTAAATAAATTACTCAATAATTGATGTGAGAGTTAATGAGCATTATATTAGTGAAGAGAAGGGGCAGAGTATGAATGTGCAAGTAGAAATGACAAGATGTAGCAAATGATTGGATACAAGGTGACAGAGTAAAGAGTTGAGAATGTCAATGAGGTTGTAAACCTGGGTAACTGGAAAGATAGTGACACTCTTAACAGAAATAGTAAAGTTCCGAAGATGGGTGGGTTTGGGTAGTAAAATGAGTTCCATTTTAGACATGTTAAGTTTGAAATACTTCTGAAATGACCAGTTCAAAGCATTTAAATTTTCAAAATGCAGTCAGTGAAGGAAAAAAGATGAGTGATCAAATGAGAGAACTAAGAGATGAGAACCCAGAGGAAAGAGCTAGAGAAGAGGTTGACATAAATGTACAATGAGAGATAAATACCAAATATATACATACTAAATACAAAGTAATTTTTGTATTAATGCTGACTCAATGAAAGTTGAGAGGTTGTTTTCCTAGGTCTTAACTATATCTTCTTTTCTGAGGAATCTTGAATTACTCCTACTCCAAGTTCTTATCTCCCTTTCCTGATTATTATTATTGGTCCTTCATTTTCAAAGAATGTAGAGGAACTGAATGCTGTTTTGGATAGAGAGAAACTAAAGAAATGATCCCTAAGGCAAGGAGGGAGAAGGTACTGATAGAGATCAGTTTAGCTTCATGAGCCCACCCTCTGGAGAAATCTTCCAGTCTAAAATCCAAGTTATGTCAAATCTCTGAGACCCACCCTCAGTAGAGGTCTCAAGCAGTCTCACCTTGCTATGCCCTGTTCAGAAATCCCTAAGATTAAATTTTCCCTACTTATGGACCATCCCATGGTACTCTGTCTCATGGTATCTTTCTCATTACCTCTCCTTAACCATGCCATGTGATATCTCCCCTAACTCCACTATGCTTCTCAACCCCATTTTTCCTCTTTATAGCTCACTAACTTTTTCAGGGTGTTATGCCCCTTTCAGGAAAACCTCTTTCTATGTTCTCCCAATTCTATTTCATATTTACCATTCCCAGTGTCTATTGTATCCCTTCATTTTGTCTGTAACCTATTCCCCTAAATAAATCTACCTTTTGCCAAAGAGAATGACCATTGTGAATTCTTCACATAACCAAAACCCAACTTTTGGTGCCTACCATCATTTAATGACAAACTCCACATCATAGACCATATCAAGAGTCAGGTGATGCCATGGCATGCAAGTGACTTGGATTTAATAAAGGAAAGCTGTGCAAGGTCACCTGCCTCAATTTCCCCTGCAGAGCTATCTGGGTCCAGTGACAAGATATAGATCAAGATGACTGGATGAAATGGGAGACCTTGGACTTTTTAAGTTAAGGTTTTCAACAGTTTGACTGAGGCCAAATCTATTCCGTGATTAAGGCTAGGTAGCAATTAAGGCAAAGAGTCTCCTCTTTCACCTAGTCCCCCCCCTCCAAAAGAAATCAAAATAAATTTTAAAAAATGAATCTATGAATGAAGCTGGTCTAGAAACTGGAATTGGTCAGTTGAAAGACTCTCTCCTTCCTTTCTTTTTTCCTTTCTTTCTTCCCTCCTTTTCTCCTCTGTCCATATAGGGTATCATACCCTTAGCTACAGATACTCTTGTAAGCTTTTTTTTTTCCTCTCTTTTGCACCTCAGAACCCTCAAGATATCTTGGGATTTGCTGGCTAGATTTCTTGCATAAGGACCAGGACTTAAACCAAAACCTCTTTCTAATTGATCCTAGGTCAAATCCTATTTGGTCATTGGGTCCTTATTGACTCAGATTGCTTTAGACCTTGAGGGTCTTCCCCTCCCAGGCCTAAACTGAAAGGCAGTGAAAGGACTCCACCCTTGTGTCAGAACTCTATAGACTTTGAAAATCTGTCTAATTGCTAAGTGAAATGAGCAGAACCAGGAGATCATTATACACAGCAACAAGAAGATTATACAATGATCAATTCTGATGGTCATGACCCTCTTCAACAAGATTTAAACCAGTTCCTTGTTCAGTGATGAAGAGAGCCAGAGAGAGGATGTGGGAACTGAGTGTAGTTCATAACAGCATTTTCACTCTTTTTGTTGTTTGCTTATATTTTATCTTGCTTCTCTTTTTTTTTTCTTGTGCCACATGATAATTGTATAAATATGTATGCATATATTGGATTAAAAAAAATCTGTCTAATTTCTTCACTTAATGTTAACAAACTCCAGCCTGGTATACCCTCCACAACCATTCCCCACTAATCCAATTCTTTATTCTCATGCCTTTCCCCACTTCCTCAAAGTCCCAGATAAACTCTACTCCTGGAATACCTTATTTACACATATCTATAAGCAATTTGTTTTCATCTTACATTTTTTTTCCTTTCTTACTCCTTCTATCTTCTGGCTCAAACTAATTTGACTATCTTCTGATGACACAATTTTTTCGGGACTGTCCTTTCCAGCACTGATTGCACTTTTACTCATTCTGATGACTCACTAGTCAAGGTGGGAATTTGGACCATTTTTTTCTCTCCATTGCCACTTCCAAATTCTCCTCTACTACCATCATTTCTCCTCCTTTGAGGTCCATATAATCTATTTCCATTCTCTAATCCAAATCCTGGTAGATGTCACCTACAGACCTCTAAGACACTCCTGTCCATTCTTCAGTAGAATTTCTTTAACTGATATAATTTTTCCTCTCCAACTCTTATCCCCATACTAAGGGACTTCAATATACATATGAATATTCCCTAAAACACCTTACCTTCTTACTTCCTCAACCTACTCATTTCCCATAACCTATTCCTCATTCCCACTCCAGCCACACACAAAAATGATCATATCCTTCATTTTTAATTGCATTTTATTTCCATACAAAATCCATTTTCTCTGTCCTCCTTCCTTTACCTGGTCCCCATCTTGAAAAATCAGGAAAAATGAAAATCCCTATTACAAACATGTATAGTCAAGTAAAACAAATTTTCTCTTTGGTCATGCCTTTTAAAAATATGACTCAAAATACAAATTAAGACAACTCAGATCTACCACTTTATACCTCTCAGATTGGCTAAGATGACAGGAAAAAATAATGATGAATGATGGAGGGGATGTGGGAAAACTGGGACACCAATACATTATTGGTGAAGTTGTGAATTTGCTCTGGAGAGCTAGCAATTTGGAATTATGCCCAAAGGGCTATCAAATTGTGCACACCCTTTGATCCAGCAGTGTCTCTACTGGATCTGTATCCCAAAGAGATCATAAAAGAGAGGAAAGGACCCACGTGTGCAAAAATGTTTGGTGCAGCTCTTTTTATGGTGGAAAGGATTTAGAAATTGAGTGGATGCCCATCAATTGAGGAATAGCTAAATAAGTTGTGGTATATGAATGGAATAGAATATTATTGTCCTATATGAAAAAATAAGCAGGGTGATTTTAGAAAGTCCTGGAGAGACTTACGTGAACTGATACTGAGTGAAGTGAGCAGAACCAAGAGAATATTGTACACAGCAACAAGAAGATTATGTGATGATCTAATTAACATGTAGTGGACATCCCACCATCTAGGGGAGGGGTGGGGACTAGGGGTAAAATTTGTAATGGAAAGCTTTGTAAAGATCAATGCTGAGAAACTACCCATACATATGTTATGCAAAAAAAAAAAAAAGATTATATGATGATCAACTACAATGACTTGGTGCTTTTCAACAATGATTCAAGGCAATTCTAATAGATTTAGGATGGAAAATGCCATCTATATCCAGAAAGAGAATTATGGAGACTAAATCTGAATCAAAGCATAGTATTTTTTTGTTGTTGTTGTTTATTTCTCTTTTATTAGCCATTTAGTTGTTCAGAAGAACAATTAGTTTTTTTACTCACCTAGCAAAAGGGGGCAGCCAGGTGGCACAGTGGATAGAGCACCAGTCCTGAAGTCAGGAGGACCTGAGTTCAAATGTGGTTTCAGACACTTAACACTTCCTATCTATGTGATCCTGGGCAAGTCACTTAACCCTAATTGCCTCAGGGGGAAAAAAAAAGATATCTGCTCAGCTAGTAAAAGACAATGATATAGTGGTTTTCATCCATTTAAATTTCAAATATTTTGAGGTTAGGGTGGTTAAAAAAAAAAAAAAAGCCTCTGAAGCAGCCCAAGAAGCAAACCAAGGAAATGGATGAGGAAGATATAGCTTTCAAACAAAAACAAAAAGAACAGAAAAAAACTGGAAGAATTAAAAGCAAAAGCTGCTGGGAAGGGACCACTTGCCAGTGGTAAGATTAAGAAATCTGGCAAAAAGTAGACGTTCCTGTGTAGATAAGATGGTGATTCCTGGTTTCTTTCTTGCTTTGTGACATCCGCATTTCCTCCTTCAACATCTGTTGCCACCTTTCAGCCAAGACTAAGTGAATCTATTGTACATTGTAATCAACTTTTTCTTAAAAATTAAAATGAATGAATAAATTTCAATTATTTATCTCTGAAGAAAAAATTTAAGCAGAATTTTTAAAATGCTAATATATATATTAAGTGAAATAAGAAGTTTATTTTTAAAAATAAATTTGCATCAATATCTTTAGTTTTTTATATCATCTGCATTTCTCAATATGTTGCCCTCCCATGGCCAAAAAGGCATCCCTTGTAATAAAGAATGAAAATCAAGGAGAAAATGTTAAGCAAAATTCACTAACATGCTGAAAAAGGTTTTGACTTTATATCCAGTATTCTACATCTGTCAAATAATAGTATTTTCACCTTTTTTCTTGTTTGCTTGTTTTGTTTTTCTTTCTTGGATTTTTTCCCCTCTTTTAATCCGATTTTTATTTTTTCTTTTCTTGGCCAGGCAACTGGGGTTAAGCACAATTAGGAAGTGTTAAGTGTCTGAGTTTGGATTTGAACTCAAATCCTTCTTACTCCAGAGTCAGTGCTATAATCATTGCACCATCTACCTGCCCCTATCTCATTTTTCTTGTGCAGCATGATGGATATGGAAATGTGTTCAGAAGAATTGCACATGTTTTACTATATGCCTTGCTGAGAAAGAGAGGGATGAGAGAGAAAAATTTGGAATGCAAGATTTTGCAAAAATGAATGCTGAAAACTAGTGTTGCATCTATTTGGAAAAATAAAATACTATTAAAATCAAAAAAGAAAAAAAATTAACCACTGACAGTTCTTAGAAAAAAAAATCTTTTAATCTGCACTCAGAGTCCATCATCCCTCTGTCAGGAGTAGGAACTATGTTTTATTATGAGTCCTCAGGAATTGTAATTAATCAGTGTGTTGATCACAGATTTCCCCCAAGTTTTCTTCTATATGTATATATTATTTCAAAGGGACAAAATTTGTCTTCTAATTCTTCCTGCCCACTCCCAACCCCCATTGAGAAAAAGAAAAACTGAGCCTATTATAAACATATATGATCAATTAAAACAAATTTCTGCATTGGCCATGTCCTAAAAAGTATAATTGTGATGAAATTCTTTTTTTTTAATTTTATTTGCAAAAACATATGTATGGGTAATTCTTCAACATTAACCCTTACAAAGCTTCTGTTACAAATTTTTCTCCCTAAGGTCAGAGGATCTTCAACTTCAGCAGCTATCTATTCAACTTCTTGATTTTACAGATGAAGAAACTGAGGCTCCAGGAAGTGAAAGAACCAGACAAGGTTATAAAAATAATGAATAAAGGTGGTGGAATTTGAACCTAGGTCCTTTGAATCTATATCAAAGTTCTTTCAATCGAACCATGCCTTCCTAGCTCCAGAATGCTATGTTATTTATTCATGGAAGGGGGTTCCTGAAACTCCTACCAAAAAAAAAATTCCTAAAATAAATAATAAAATAAAATGAACTGGAGAAGGAAAAAAAATAATTCAAGGTTAGAGATAAAATAGGTGAGAATTGGGTAGGGATGGGGGTAGGAGTAGAGAAGTTCATTGGTTTTGGCAATTATGAGATCATTAATAACTTTAACAAGAAGGTTTTCATAGAGTACTGAGGCTAGAAATCAAAATAGAGAAATAGGGGATGATGCAATAGCAGCAGCAATTGACTATTCTTTGCAAAATATGTCAATAAAGAGAAGGAAAGAAATAGGATGACAACTTGATGAGTAGGGTCAAGGGAATTTTTTTGTTGTTTTGTTTTTAGGATAGAAGAGATCTGAGCATGTTCATAAGGTAAAGAGTCTATAGAAATAGAGAGCTGACAATGAAAGAAAAAGGATGATTGATGAAACAGGATCCTGAAGGTGACAGGAAAGGAATGGGATTGGGGACACCGATGGAAAAGTTGGCCTAGCAAATGGGAGGACCATGTGCTTCTTAAGCACTTGAAGGTAAGAAGAGAAAGGCAGACAATGAAGATGGATGTTTAAATTTGAAGTTTTGATGGAAAGTGAAGGAGCTCATCTTGTAGGACTTCAAACTTTTCAGTAAAGAGGAATATGAAGTTATCTGCCAAGACATAGAGGAATAGTGGGGGAAGGGGCACTTGAGGAAAAGTCTTTGAAGAGCTTGTAGAGAATCTGTTGAGAGATAAATAAAAGGATTACCATATATATGAATGTTATGGAATATTGTTTGGTAAGAAACAATCAGCAGGATGATTTCAGAGAGGACTGCAGAGACTTGTATAAACTGATACTAAGTGAAATGAGCAGAACCAGGAGATCACTGTACACGACAACAAGAAGATTATACAATGACCAATTCTGTTGGACGTGGCTCTCTTCAACAATGAGATGATTCAGGCCAGTTCCAATGATCTTGTCATGATAAAAGCCACCTACACCCAGAGAGAGGACTGTGGGAACTGAGTGTGGTTCACAACATAGCATTTCACTCTTTTTGCTGTAGTTTGCTTGAATTTTATTTTCTTTCTCTTTTTTTTTTTTTGATCTGATTTTTCTAGTGCAGCAAGATAATTGTATAGATATGTATGCCTATTTTGGATTTAACATACATTTTTACCATGTTTAACATATATTGGATTGCATGCCATCTAGGGGAGGAAGTTGGGTAAAATTGGAACAAGATATTTCAAGGGTCAATGTTGAAAAAATTATCTTTGCATATGTTTTAAAAAAATTTTCAATTAAAAAAAGGATTACCATAAAAAAACAAAAAACAAAAAACAAAAAAAAACAAAACAAATTTTTCTCCCTACTCCCCAACCCTCCCCTAGATGGCAGGATATCCACTACATGTTAATTATGTTAAAATACTTGACAAATCGAATATATGTATACATATTTCCACACTTATCATTGTTGTGCAGGAAAAATCCTATCTACAAGAAAGAAAAATCAGATAAAGGAAACACAATGCAAGCAAACATCAATCGAGAGCATGAAAATGTTATGTTGTGGTCCACATTTCACATCCCTCTCTCTGGGTGTATATGGCTTTCTTCAGTGAACAATTGGAAGTGGTTCAAAACATTTCATTGTTGAAGAGAGCCATGTCCATGATGAAATTCTTTTATCAGAATAGTAACCAATTAGGATTCCAGAGGACTAATGAAAAAGAGGTAAATGACTCAGAATGCAAAATGAGACAATTACTTTATATTTATAGCTCTTTTTGAGGTAACAAAGAAGGGGATTCTGAGAGGGTACCAATAAATTGGGGAATGGAGAAAAAAGTGATAGAATATATAATTTTAATCTGTCATTGATAAGTCATCTTTTCAGTTGTGTCCAACTCTTTGTGATCCTGTGTGGGGGTTTTTTGGCTAAAATACTGGAGTGGTTTGACATTTCCTTCTCCAATTCATTTTACAAATGAAGAAACTGAGGCAAACAGTTAAGTGATTTACCCAGGGTCACACAGCTAGTAAGTGTCTAAAGCCAAATTTTAACTCAAAAAGATTAGTCTTTTTTTTCTTCAAGTCCAGTAATCTATCTACTGTGTCAACTAGCTTTAATTCCCCCTCCCAGCTTCTCTTCTTTCCCTTCTATTTCCTTGTTGAGTGACGTGTTTCTCTGCTCAATTGTTTGTGTATATGTGTATTCTTCCTTCTTCTGACCTGTTCAAATGAGAGTAAGGGTCAAGTATTAGCTATCATCTATATCCTTTCCTCTTTGCATATATTTCTATTTGCACCTCATTGTGTGATATAATTTCCCCTAACCTTTCTTTGCCTTCCTTTCCCTACCCCAGTGTATTCCTCTTTCCTTTTCTTTTCATTTTGTAAGATCATCAAAACATGATAGAACCATTCTCAGGCTTTATCTAATTGAACTTTCTCTATTAATCCAGATAATAATGATGATAGAATGTATCATCTTCCCAAACATGAATGTAAGCAGTTAATTTTAGTTCAGTCCTTTATCATTTATTCATGTTTAACTTTTTTTATGCTTCTATTCACTCTTGTATCTACTTCATAGTTTCTTTACTGCTTTGGACTTCTCATTAGAAATGCTTAAAAGAATTCCATTTCTTCAAAAACCTTTTTGTTTTGTTTTATCAAAAAGTATTATACTCTGTTTTGCTAGTTGTCTAAAATGGCCTATATGTCTATATCCCTTTGCCTTCTGGAATAAGGCATTCCAAGCTATTTATTCCTTTTTTAGTAGCTGCTAAATGGTATTTAATCTTGAGTGGACCTCTTTGATACTTGAACTCTTTTTGATTACTTGCAACATTTTTTCTTTGATCAGAAAACTCTAGATTTGAGCTGATATTCCTAGGAGTTTTCAATTTGGGTTTTCTTTTAGGAAGTGACCAGTGGATTCTTTCTATTTCTACTTTGTCCTCTGCTTCTAAGAGATCTAGGTTTTTTTTGTTTTTTTGTTTTTTGTTTTTATAATAGCTTTTTGTTTTTCCAAATACATGCAAAGATAATTTTCAATATTCACCTTTGCAAAACTTTGTGTTCCAAATTTTTCTTCCTCCCTGTCCCTCAGCCCTCTCTCTTAGATGGCAATCAATCCAGTGTAGGTTAAACATGTGCAAGACTTCTAAACATATTTCCATATTCATCATGCTGCATAAGAAGAATCAGACCTGATTTTTCTTTTTCTTTTTTTTTTTATTCAAGCTTTTTATTTGCAAAACATATGTATGGGTAATTCTTCAACATTGACCCTTACAAAGCTTTCAAATTTTCCTCCCTAGTCCCCACCTCTCCCCTAGATGGCAGGAAATCCACTACATGTTAATTATGTTAAAATACTTGACAAATGGAATATATGTATACATATTTCCACACTTATCTTGTTGTACAAGAAAAATCATATCTACAAGAAAAAAATCTAAGAAAGGAAACACAATGCAAGCAAACATCAATAGAGAGCATGAAAATGTTATGTTGTGGTTCACATTTCATATCCCTCTCTCTGGGTGTATATGGCTTTCTTCACTGACCAATTGGAACTGGTTTGAAACACAGACCTGATTTTTCTTGTGCAGCATGAAAATATTCCATTACATATACCATAACTTATTCAGCTATTCCCCAATTGATGGACATCCACTGAATTTTCAATTCTTTGGCACCACAAACATTTTTGCACATGTGGGTCCTTTTCCTTTTTTTATGATCCCAGTAGGGGCACTGCTGGATCAAAGGGTATGCACAGTTTTATAGTCTTTTGGGCATAATTCCAAATTGCTCTCCAGAATGATTGGATCAGTTCACAACTTCACAACAATATTAGTGTCCCAGTTTTCCCACATCCCTTCCAACATTTATTCTTTTCCTGTCATTTTAGCCAATCTGAGAGGTATGAAGCAGTACCTCAGAATTGTCTAAATTTTCATTTCTCTAATGAATAGTGATTTAGGGCAGTTTTTCCATATGACTAAAAATGGCTTTAATTTATTTATCTGAAAATTGTCTGTTCATATCCTTTGACCATTTGTCAAAGGTGGTCACTTTAATAGCGCACGTGTTTTGTTGTTTTGTTTATTTGCCCATTCTAGTATACTTCATAATTTAAGACTACTATATTTTTGGAGGGAAGCTCTGTGCTGGTCCTTTTGCTGCTTTGTTGAGAGCATGGAATGTTGTATCATTCCAGGATTTCAGGGATAGGCTGGGGACTCAAAAAGCTTTTTTTTTTTTTCTTTTTATAAAATATCTTTATTCACCTGAAGAACTACCAGTCAGTGGTATTCCCTCCCACCACTGAAACAAGGTTCCCTCTTCTTTATCCCTTTTTTAATCCCTTCCTTTACTTCTTTTTTTTTAATTTTTATTAAAGCTTTTTATTTGTAAAACATATGCATAGGTAATTTTTCAACATTGACCTTTGCAAAGCTTTTTGTTACAAATTTTTCCCTCCTACCCCCTCCCCACTCCCATAGATGGCAGGACGTCTAACACATATTAATTATGTTAAAATATTTGACAGATTGAATATGTGTATATATATTTATACAGTTATCTTGCTGTCCAGGGAAGAGAAAAAAATAAAAATAAAAAACCTCAGAAGAAAACATAATGAAGCAAATATCAATAGAGTGAGAAAATGCTATGTTGTGGTCCAGACTCAGATCCCACAGGCCTCTCCCTGGCTGTATACGGCTCTCTTCATCACTGAACAACTGGAACTGGTTTGAAACATCTCATTGCTGAAGAGAACCATGTCCATCAGAATTGATCATTGTATAATCTTGTTGTTGCTGTGTGTAATGTTCTCCTGGTTCTGCTTATTTCACTCAGCATCAGTTCATGCAAGTCTTTCCAGGCAGGCCTCTATGAAATTATCTTATTGGTTGTTTCTTTTTTTTTTTTTTTATTAAAGGTTTTTATTTGCATAACACATGTATGGGTAGTTCTTCAACATTGATTCTTACAAAGCTTTCCTTTACAGATTTTCTCTCTAGTCCCCTCCCCTCCCCTAGATGGCAGGAAGTCCACTACATGTTAATTATATTAAAATACTTGAGAAGTCGAATGTATGTATACATATTTCCATACTTATCTTGCTGTGCAAGAAAAATCGTATCTACATGAACAAAAAAAATCAGAAAAAGGAAACACAATGCAAACAAACATCAATCGAGAGCATGAAAATATTATGTTGTAGTCCACATTTCATATCCTTCTCTCTGGGTGTATATGGCTTTCTTCACTGAACAATTGGAACTGATTTGAAGCATTTCATTGTTGAAGAGAGCCATGTCCATCAGAATTGATCATCATATAGTCTTGTTGTTGCTGTGTACATTGATCTCCTGGTTCTGCTCATCTCACTCAGCAACAGTGCATGCAAGTCTCTCCAGGCCTCTGTGAAATCGTCCTGTTGGTCGTTTCTTATAGAACAATAACATTCCATAACATTCATATACCATAATTTATTCAGCCATTCTACAATTGATGGGCATCTACTCAGTTTCCAGTTTCTAGCCACTACAAAAAGGGCTGCCACAAACATTCTTGCACATGTGGGGCCCTTTCCTTCCTTTAAGATCTCTTTGGGATATAGGCCCAATAGAAACACTGCTGGGTCAAAGGGTATGCACAGTTTGATAACTTTTTGAGCATAGCTCCAGATTGCTCTCCAGAATGGTTGGATCCGTTAACAGTTCCACCAACAATGTATCAGGGTCCCAGTTTTCCCACATCCCCTCCAACATGTCATTATCTTTTCCTGTCATCTTAGCCAATCTGACAGGTGTGTAGTGGTATCTCAGAGTTGCCTTAATTTGCATTTCTCTGATCAATAGTGATTTGGACCACCTTTTCATATGACTAGAAATAGTTTTAATTTCATCATCTGAAAATTGTCTGTTCATATCCTTTGACCATTTATCGATTGGAGAGTGGCTGACTCAAAAACTTTTCTTTTTTTTTTTTATTAAAGCTTTTTATTTGTATAACATATGTATGAGTAGTTCCCCAACATTGATCTTTACAAAGCTTTCCATTACAAATTTTACCCTCAGTCCCTTCCCCTCCCCTAGATGGCAGGAAGTCCACTACATGTTAATAATGTTGAAATGCTTGAGAAGTTATGCAAGAAAAATCCTATCTACAAGAAAAAAAAAGAATCAGAGAAAGGCAACACAATGCAAGCAAATGTCAATAGAGATCATGAAAATGTTATGTTGTGGTCCATATTTCATTTCCCTCTCTCTGGGTGTATATGGTTTTCTTCAGTGAACAATTGGAACTGGTTTGAGACAATTCTTTGTTGCAGAGAGCCATGTCCATCAGAATTGATCATCATGTAATACTGTTGTTGCTGTGTATGATGATCTCCTGGTTCTGCTCATTTCACTCAGCATCAGTTCATGCAAGTCCCTCCAGGCCTCTCTGAAATCATCCTGCTGGTCGTTTCTTACAGAGCAATAATATTCCATAACATTCATATACCATAATTTATTCAGCCACTCTCCAATTGATGGGCATCCCTTCAGTTTCCAGTTTCTAGCCACTACAAAAAGGGCTGCCACAAACATTCTTGCACATGTGGGGCCCTTTCCCTCCTCTAAGATCTCTTTGGGATATAGGCCCAATAGAAACACTGCTGGGTCAAAGGGTATGCACAGTTTGACAACTTTTTGAGCATAGCTCCAAATTGCTCTCCAGAATGGTGGATCCATTCACAGTTCTACCAACAATGTATTAGTGTCCCAGTTTTCCCACATCCCCTCCAACATTCATCATTATCTTTTCCTGTCATTTTAGCCAATCTGACAGGTATGTAGTGGTACCTCAGAGTTGTCTTAATTTGCATTTCTCTGATCAATAGTGATTTGGAGCACCTTTTCATATAACTAGTGACTCAAAAACTTTTAATGCTCCCAAAGTAGTCTGATCCAAGGCAAAGTCTATGGCTGACCCCCTGGCCTGAGCAACTGTAGGCTACTTCTGAACTTTAAATCTATCAGCCAGCTAAAAAACTCTGTTGGTTCTGAGCATTACTATAGGCTCCCCTTTCATCTAGGTTTTCTATTCTGGGTATTCCTCTATAGGCTGGGCTAGCCATTGAAAATGAGGCTCCATCTCTCTGGGTTGTTTCTGCAGGCTTCTAAACTTCCTTTCTCCATATCCAGCCCAGGCCCTCCTGACCTGGGAATGCTACTCTCCTGTGCAGATTTTTTTCTTAGTCCACTATTCTTCAATCCATGATTGGATAGTGTTTTGACAAAGCTGCCATTTGTTTACACATTTCCATTTCACAATGCCCAGGTATGGTTCTAGATCTGGGACCTCCTCTAGTGATATATAACCTTTCCCTGGTAGCTAGAGTGCTTCCTGTGGTGTGGTTCTGAGCCAACCTGTCCCCAATATACACAGACTTCCCTGTGTGTCTCCTTATGTGAAACTGAGCTTATTTTTTTTTCTAGGTTACTCCATCAACCTGGTATATTTTTCATATCTGTTTCAAAGAGTGTATAGATGGGAACTCTTGTACTGGTTCCTATCACTGTACCACCTTGGCTCCAACTCTACCCTTGATTTTGCTCACTCATAAAAAAGCATTATCTCCATATACAAGTTATCTGAAATTCCCTTATCTTTCTTCCCCTCCCTCAGATTTCCCATATACTGAATTCTGTTCTTTTTCCTTACCATGACCTCAAACTTTCTCAGTTCACTTCTAGGCTATTATCCCTGAACTAACCATATTCTCTCCTTTCCCTTCTTGACTTCTTGGTGAAACAGTTTAACTCTATACTGTTTTCTTCTTGTTGGTGCCTTTCCCCCAATCATATCTTGGATCATGCCCTTTTAAACTTTAGCATTAGGTTACTCCTACCATCTGTAGCCTTTACTCCTATAGATAAGATGCTGAATAAAATTGAAGAAAATTATGCAACCATGTTGCATCTACTACAAATTTTGTAACATAAACTCAACTTACTATCCTACCACAGAGGTTCTTCAAAATCTTTTCATCTTTCTTAAACCTCCTCTGGCTCCACCTCACCCAAATCTCTCAGCTGAGAATCTTGCTTCATATTTCTGCTTCATTTATCAAGAACTTCTTTTCAGCTGCTCAACTCAGGTCACTCATAACATCTGCTATTATCTCTTCTTTTATCCATAAATCACATCTCTCTTGCCGCAGGACAGGTGCCCTACTTGCACAAGTGATCCCAATACATCCCATAATCTCCAGAAAATTGCTACCTATGTTATTCCCACTATCACTTGTCTTCAATTTCTCCCTGCCTACTAGCTATTTCCCCACTGAACTATCTAGCTGCTTCCAATAGGTTCTTCCACTTCCTCTCTTCTCTTAATTGTCTACAATTTGGCTTTTGACTTCATCATTCAACTGAAACTGTTGTCTCTAAAGTTACCAGTAATGTCTTAATTGTTAAATCTAATGACCTTTTCTCAATCTTTAATATTTTTGTCCTCTCTGGGGCCTTTGATATTGTTCAACATCCTCTTTTCCTTTATATTCTCTTCTCTGTTTTTCCAACACTAGTCTTTCCTGGTTCTCTTAAATGATCCTCTTTCTCAATCTTTTTTGCTGGATCTTCATTCATGTCATACTCACTACATCTAGTTTGAAATAACTGAAAAGCATTTGGAGATGTGAGATTGGGGGTCAGCAGAGAAATTGTAGCAGGGAAGTTAGATTTAAGAATGAACAGCATAAAAATAGTAATTAAACCATGGGAACTGGTGAGATCACCAAGTGAAATAGTATATATAGAGAAGAAAAGGCCCAGGATAGAATGTCATAAATAGAGTGACATTTATGGTTAGAGGACTTGATGAGGAGGAAGATCCAACAAAAGAGAATGAACATGACATGTCAGATAGGTAGGAAGAAAATCAGGAGGAAATGGAGTCCAGAAGAGAGAAAGAGCTAAAGGGAGAGAAACAGAGACAGAGACACAGAAACACAAAGAGAGACATATAGAGACAGACAGAGAGACAGACAGACACAGAATCAGAGAGACAGAGAGAGACAGACAGTTTATCAAGGAGAAGGAGGAGAGAGTGATTAACAGGGTCCAGGAGAATCAAAATCAAGAAGAAAAAAAAAGCATTGCATTTGGCAACTAAGTGATCATTATTAACTTTGGAAAGCACAGTGTCAGTAGAATGATAAAGTTAGAAAGCAGATTGTAAGGAGTGAAGAAGAGAATTAAGAAGAGAGAAAATGGAGGCATCTATTGTAGATGGACCATTAAAGGAATTTAGCTACAAAGAGCAGAAGAAATAGGAATAGCCAGGATAGAAGGATCAGGCGAAGGATTTTTTTCCCCAATTGCACATAAAAACAATTTTTGACTTTGGCTTTTCAAAATTTTGAGTACCAAATATTCTCCCTCCCTTCCAATTCTCTCTCCCCAATTGAGAAGGCAAGCAGGTTGATAAAGGTTATACATGTATATTCATGAAACCATATTTTCATATTAGTCATGCTGTGAAAGAAAACAGAACAAAAAACCCCCAAGAAAAATGAAAGAAATTAAAAAGGTATGCTTCGATTTGCATTCAGACTCCACCAATTCTTTTTCTGGAGATAGATACCATTTTTCATCATAAGTCCTTTGTAATTGCTTTGGATCTTTGTATTACTGTGAATAGCAAAGTTATTTGTAGTTATTAAAACATTGCCATTACTGTGTACAATGTTCTTTTGGTTCTGCTCACTTTGTCAGTTCATGTAAATCTCTTCAGATTTTCCTGAAAGCATTCTGTTCATCATTTCTTATAGCATATTTGCATTGCATCACAATCATATATCATAACATATTCAGACATTCCCCAATTGAATATGCCCTTAATTTCTGGTTCTTTGCTACCACAAAAAAGCTGTCATAAATATTTATATATATATAAGTCCCTTTCAATTTCCTCCTTTATTATCTTTGCAATACAAACATATTATTAAGTAGTAATCAAAGGGTCAAAGCTATGTGCAATTTTTTCCCCCTTTTTTCTTTTCTTTTCTTTTTTTTTTTTTTTGCTGAGGCAATTGTGGTTAAGTGACTTGCCTAGGGTCAGACAGCTAGGAAGTGGTAAGTATCTGAGGTCAAATTTGAACTCAGGTCCTCCTGACTTCAGGGCTGGTGCTCTATCCACTTCACCACCTAACTGCCCCAAAGCTATGCACAATTAAAAAAAAAAAAAATTTCCAGGCTGTTCTCACTTTATTAATCTATCTCACCTCTGCCTTGTGTAGCACCTTCCTGTCACTGATCCCACTTTTGCTCTTCTTTTTAAAAATTCTCAATATATTTTATTTTCCAAATATTTGTAAAGACTGTTTTCAATATTCACTTTTATGAGACTTTGTGTTCCAAAGTTTTCTCCTCCCACCCCAAGACCGCAAGTAATTCTGATATTGGTTAAATAAGTGCAATTTTTTAAAACATTTCCACATTGGTCATGTTATATGAGAAAAATCAGATAAAAAGGGAAAAAATGAGAAAGAAAAAAAACCAAAAATATATCTTATTTTCCAAATACTTGTAAAGACTGTTTTCAATATTCACTTTTATAAGACTTTGTGTTCCAAAGTTTTCTCCTCCCACCCCAAGACCGCAAGTAATTCTGATATTGGTTAAATAAGTGCAGTTTTAAAAAAACATTTCCACATTGGTCATGTTATATGAGAAAAATCAGATGAAAAGGGGAAAAAATGAGAAAGAAAAAAAACAAAAAAAAGGTGAAAACACTATATTTCAAACTGCGTTCAGTTTCCATAGTTCTCTCTTTGGATGCAGATGGCATTTTCCATCCCAAATCTATTGAAATTGCCCTGAATCACTGCATTAATGAAAAGAGCCAAGTCCACACAGTTGATCATCACATAGCCTTTTTTTTTTTTTTAAATAATAGCTTTTTGTTTTTAAAACACATGCAAAGATAGTTTTCAACATTCATTCTTGCAAAATTTTGATTCCAATTTTTTCTCCCTACCCTCTTTCCTAGATAGCAAGTAATCCAATATAGGTTAAACATGTGCAATTTTTCTAAACATTTCCACATTTATCATGCTGCACAAGAAAAATCAGATCAAAAAGAAAAAAAAGTGAAAAAAAAGCAAGAAATAACAACAAAAAAGATGAAATATTATCTACATTCAGTCCCCATAGTCCTCCTTCTGGATGCAGATGGCTCTTTTCATCACAAGTCTATTGGAATTGATCTAAATCATCTCAGTGTTGAAAAGAGCAAAGTCTATCACAATTGATCATTACATAATCTTGTTACTGTGTACAATTTTCTCCTGGTTCTGCTCACTTCACTCAGCATCAGTTTATGTAAATCTTTCCAGGCTTTGTCTCAAATCAGCCTGCTCATTGTTTCTTTTCTTTTCTTTTTTTTTGATTTTTAATTTTTTATTAAAGCTTTTTATTTGCAAAACATATGCATGGGTAATTTTTCATCATTGACCCTTGCAAAGCTTTCTGTTACAAATTTTTCCCTCCTTTCCCCCATTCCCTCCCCTAGATGGCAGGAATCTAATACATGTTAATTATGTTAAAATACTTGACAAATCGAATATGTGTATGTGTATACATATTTATACAGCTATCTTGCTGTACAAGAAAAATCGGATGTATAAGAAAAAAAAATCTGAGAAGGAAAACATAATGCAAGCAAACATCAATAGAGAGTGTAAAAATGCTATGTTGTGGTCCACACTCAAATCCCACAGTCCTCTCTTTGGGTGTATGTGGCTCTCTTCATCACTGAACAACTGGAACTGGTTTGAAACATCTCATTGTTGAAGAGAACCAAGTTCATCAGAATTGATCATTGTATAGTCTTGTTGTTGCTGTGTGTAATGATCTCCTGGTTCTGCTCATTTCACTCAGCATCAGTTCATGCAAGTCTCTCCAGGCCTCTCTGAAATCATCCTGCTGGTCTTTTCTTACAGAACAATAATATTCCATAACATTCATATACCATAATTTATTCAGCCATTCTCCAATTGATGGCCATCCACTCAGTTTCCAGCCACCACAAAAAGGGCTGCCACAAACATTCTTGTACATGTGGGGCCCTTTCCTTCCTTTAAGATCTCTTTGGGATATAACCCCAATAGAAACACTGCTGGGTCAAAGGGTATGCACAGTTTGATAACTTTTTGAGCATAGTTCCAAATTGCTCTCCGGAATGGTTAGATCCATTCACAGTTCCACCAACAATGTATCAGTGTCCCAGTTTTCCCATATCCCCCCAACTTTCATCATTATCTTTTCCTGTCATCTTAGCCAATCTGACAGATGTGTAGTGGTACCTCAGAGTTGTCTTAATTTGCATTTCTCTGATCAATAGTGATTTGGAACACGTTTTCATATGACTAGAAATAGTTTTAATTTCATCATCTGAAAATTGTCTGTTCATATCCTTTGACCATTTATCGATTGGAGAGTGGCTTGAATTCTTATAAACATGAGTTAGTTCTCTATATATTTTAGAAATGAGGCCTTTATCAGAATCCTTAAATGTAAAGATAATCTCCCAATTTATTGCTTCCCTCCTAATCTTGTCTGCATTAGTTTTGTTTATACAAAACTATCTGGTGTTCAATTAAGTATTCCAGGTCTTCTTTGAACACAAATTTCTTCCTTCTTCACAGGTCTGAGAGGTAAACTATCCTATGTTGCTCTAATTTACTTATAATATCACTCTTTATATCCAGATCATGAACCCATTTAGATCTTATCTTGGTATGTAGTGTTAGATGTGGGTCAAGCCCTAATTTCTTCCACACTAATTTCCAATTTTCCCAGCAGTTTTTGCCAAATAGTGAGTACTTATCCCAGAAGCTGGGGTCTTTGGGTTTATCAAACACTAAATTGCTATAGTTATTGCCTAGTTTGTCCTGTGATCCTATCCTATGCTACTGATCGACTACTCTATTTCTTAGCCAGTACCAAATGGTTTTGATGACCGCTGCTTTATAATATAGTTTTAGATCTGGTACAGCAAGGCCACCTTCATCGGGCTTTTTTCCATTAATTCCCTTGAAAATCTTGACCTTTTGTTCTTCCAAATGAACTTTGCCACTATTTTTTCTAGATCTGTAAAATAATTTCTTGGGAGTTTGATTGGTATGGCACTAAATAAGTAGATTAGTTTGGGTAGTATTGTCATTTTTATTATATTCGCTCGGCCTACCCATGAGCACTTGATGTTTTTCCAATTGACTAGGTCTCATTTTATTTGTGTGGAAAGTGTTTTGTAGTTTAGTTCATATAGTTCCTGACTTTCCCTTAACATATAGATTCCAAAATATTTTGTACTATTGACAGTTATTTTGAATGGAATTTCTTTTTGTATCTCTTGCTGCTGACCTTTGTTGGTAATATATAAAAATACTGCTGATTTATGTGGATTTATTTTGTATCCTTCAATTTTGCTAAAGTTGTGAATTGTTTCTAGTAGTTTTTTAGTTGAGTCTCTAGGGTTCTCTAAGTATACCATCATATCATCTGCAAAGAGTGATAATTTGGTTTCCTCATTACCTACTCTAATTTCTTTAATCTCTTTTTCTTCTCTTACTGCCAAAGCTAACATTTCTAATACAATAGTAATGGTGACAGTGGGCATCCTTGTTTCACTCCTAATCTTATTGGGAATGACTTTAGTTTCTCTCCATTACATATGACACTTGCTGATGACTTTAAGTATATACCAGGATGGGGTGGAAAATTATAGAAATTACTTTACATTTTATATTACATTAATTATATTACTTGTTAGACATTACTTTGTATCATGTCATATATATTATTACAACATATTTATCATATTGAATAATACATTTTGTATTTATTTAGGATCATAGGAACATTGATTTACAGTTAGAAGGATCCTTAGAAGTTATCTAATTCAAGGTCACCCTATTTTACAGTTCTGTGTACAAGTTGCAATATAATTTCCTAAAGGACAGGAATTGGATTGTTTTTGTTTTATCTTTGTATCCTCAGTACAATATGTGACTTGTCAAATAAATGCTTTGTTGAATTGTGTTGTTTTTAGATCAGCTGCATCTATATTTGGTTTCACAAAAGACTGGGAAAAAAAGAAACAGAACTACAGTAACACTGGAGAAAGAACTTTACATGCAGCATACAACTCCTTCAAAAACAACTCATGACTTAAATGTCCATGAGATAGGGCACCAGTTCTTTTTCTGGGTGGAAGATTTAAACCTCCCTCTCCTGTACGCTGATTGGCAGTAGCTCCGGGAGCGTGCCTTAGTAGGTGGTGCCGGAGTTGGGGAAGTACGCAGGCGCCGATGGGGGCGGGGTAAAGGGGAAATGTGGAGGGTTCTGAGTACGCATGCGTCAGAATCTTGTCTTTGGCCAAGTCCGGTTTGAGGAGGATTGGAAGGGGAAGGGCGAAGTCTTCTGGTGAGTAGGGACCCCACGGTCGGGGTCCTTGGATTGGGGCCTGGGGAACTGCTGGGAGAGCTTCTGGAATAGAAGAAACTTCGCGTAATTTGGAAAAAAAATGGTGGAGAGGCGAATAATGAGATAAGAAAAATGACGGGGAAGAGGCTCCGGCGCTCGGATGGGGGGGAGGGGGAGGAGTTAAAGGAAAAGGGAGGGGGACCGGGAAGTGGAGGTGGGGAGAGTCAGTCCATCCTCGCTGTCCCTGACGTGGGAGGAGTGTGGAGCGGCGCGAACCCCCTCAGAGAGGTAGGGAAGCATCAGATTAACTATTCTTACTCTCTTCTCGGGAGGAGGGTTGTGTGTGTATGGGTATGTGTATACACACATAGTTTAAGGATAGATTTCATGATAATAGTGTGCACACATCCTAAGGTTGTGTACACACACCTAATGTGAGGATACATTCTCGGGCACTGTATACCGACTTTCAGAACCTTGAACTTGAACCACTCTTGTTCAAATTAAGGGTGTGCCGGAGGAAGCCAGAGAATTCTCCTTAGAAGACTGGTAGCTCTGATGCTGGCATCCGAAGAGAGAATGAGGAGATAGCTTCTACATTCAGGGATGGGGGAGATGGGGAAAAGTCTCTCAAGTGGATGAAATTTCGGAGGGATTTTTAAAGCTTCCCTTCCCTCTTCTTGCTCCTCGACCCCTCCCGCCACGGCCATTAGTTACTATGCAAGTTGGAAAAGGAAGAGTGATACACAAAGTTGAAAGAAAACACAGGTTGGTCCATTGAGAAGTAGTCATTTTCCCCTCTGTCATCTCATCAAGTTATAATTAATGGCTGGGAGAGGGCAAGTTGAAGTAGAGAAGGTAGTTACAATTCAACCATGTGATGAATGTACTTTGAGCTTAGAAACAAAGTATTGCAAGTACTAACAGACACAATTCTACGTAGTCTTCATTTTCCTGAAAACTGGCCTTTAGTGTCTGTGGTGAGGCTCATCCAGTATAATAGTTACTGTCAAATTATAAGTAAAAATGTAAAGTAAAAAAAGTAAAAAAATGTACCAATTATGGTCCGTACTGGAAAATGCCTGGTGATTTTTAAATCTGGGTATTGTTATCCATAGTTGTCTCAGTATTACAAATGTTTTATGGTTTTATGTTATTTTAAATTTTCTCTAGTCCTGTTACTACCAATGCCAAACTTTTGATTACATTTGCTTTATAAGTCCTTATTTATATAAAATCAGCACATATTAGAACAAATGTAGCTGCTACCCCTTTTCCAACCAGGGGAGCATAATTAAAGTGGTCATATAAATTACTATCCTGTAGCTTATATATTTATGAGACCTAGTAGTTCTCTTTATGGAATTTGTAATATATGGTCACTTGCTGGTTCATATGCTTGTCATTGTTGTAAGTGTTCTTTTGGATTCAAAATGACTTTTGCTATTTTACTTCCCTGATAATATTGTACCACCAATCTACTTCTTCTCTGATCCCGATTTGAGGCTTTATGTGAACGTTTGTGGAACTTTCCTCTTTTTATAGATAACTATTACAGCATATTAGTATTTTTCTTTTTGTTTCAGTTACCTTAAGAACAGAAACATCTCTCCTATTTAGAACATAGGTGGGAAGCAGGAAGAAAAAAAAAAAGGCTTGGGCAGCCAAAATGATATGACAAGATCCATGTACTCAAATTTACTTCATTTACAAATCATGTCTTCTCACAAAGGAAATAACAACAGCAAAAATAAGTATTCTACTTGGTACAGTTTTAATGTATTGGTATTTGGCTTCCCAAATTAGAGGGGGAAAGATGGACTTCATTCCTAGGAATGAAAGGAAAACTATACTGGAACATACAAGATAAAGCATGTAATAGTACATGGGGCCATTTAATATAGGATCAAATAGCCCTATGCATCTCAGTGATACTAAGGACATCATGGTTTATTATTGGTGAGTACAATGATTATTTATAATTCTGATCTTGAGTCATAAAGATTAAATTATTTTCCATATACTTTAAGAAGGCTGTGACTTGTATAATTGCCATCATATGGCATACATCAGAAAAATTGCCATCATAAAGATAATTTTTAAAAATGTTGACATTTATCTTGAACTATATACGTTAAATATGTGCAATCCTTTTAAATGTATTTCTATGTTATATTTTGAAAGAAAAATCAGAATAGGGGAAAAACCACAAGAAAGAAGCAGCAAACAGAACAAAAAGGTGAAAAACTATGCATTGATCCACATTCAGTCTCCATAGTTGTCTTTCTGGATGCCAATGTCATTTTTAGTCCCAAGTCTATCGGAATTGTCTTGGATCACAGTATTGTTGAGAAGAGCCAAATCCATCACAGTTGATCATCACATGAGCTTGTTATTACTTTGTATAATGTTCTCTTGGTTTTGCTCACTTCACTCAGCATCAGTTCATGTCTCTACAGACCTCTCTGAAACCATTCATTCTGCTGATCGTTTCTTATAGAACAATAATATTCCATAGCATTCACATACCATAACTTATTCAGCCATTCTCCAATTAATGGCCATCCATTAAATTTCCAGTTTCTTGCCACTACAAAACAAGTTGCTACAAATATTTTTGCACATTTGAGTCTTTTCCCCTCTTTTATGATCTCCTTGTACATAGACCCAATAAGTGAGTAGTGAGTCCTGCTGGATCAATGCTTGAACAGAGCTCCAAATTGCTCTCCAAACTAGTTGGATCATTTCAAAACTCATCAACAGTACATTAGTAAATCAGTTTTTCCACATCCCCTCCAACATTTTAAACATTTTCTTCAGAAATAAGGTTAAAATTTTTTTTTGGTTAAATTTATGAAACTTTTTTTTGCAGTAGAAAATATTTTCCAGTTATGACCTTGGTTGTCTTTTATGAAACTCAGTTTCCTTATCTGTAGAATACTACAAATATTATTCTCATCTACTCTCCAGGTTTATTGTGAGAAAAATGCATTGTAAAAGATAAAATACTAGCTACAAGTGACCATGTATTTTTTATATTACTGGCAGTTAACAGATTTGAGTTCAGTCCCAGTTTTTCTAAGTGCAAAATTTATATGAAACATTATTGAATCATATTTTGCTTCAGCTGTAAACTTTGAGAATAGTCGAGTAAAAGGGATTGACATAATCTGTGTTGAGTTTAGAATAGTTAAATCACCTAATTTTGAAAAGTAGTGGACACTGGCTACCATTCCTTATTTCTTCTTTTTGCAGTGCCTTTTTTTTTTTTTTTTTAATGGTGGTGGAGGAGAAAAGGTACTCTGTGGCTGAGGGAGAATATTTATTATCTTTTCAGATCTCTTTTAGCCTTTTATTTTCTCACTCTGTAATTCAGTTCAGGTTACACTGCTGCTCCTGAAAGATTAGGACAAAAATTCTTTTTACAGTTAATTTACATCATTTTAACTTGAATTGATTTTTTAAAATATAACCTTATTCTACTGAAAGTTCCGTATAGCTTTTAAGAATGTTTTTGTTAAGTTGGATTAGAAAAGTGTTTTATATGAAGGAAAGTATTATGAAGGAAAGGAAGCCACCTAATAAGCCTCAATATGAAAAATTCTACTTCTACAGTAACTTTCTAATCCACGGTCACCACAATTTTTAGTGTTCTTAAGATAAATTTTTTAATACATTATTAAATATTGAAACAGTCCCTTTGTGTCTTCTCTCTACAGCAGAGAGAAGACACAAAGGGACTGTTTCAATATTTAATATCAATATTTAATTTTAATTCAATATTAATATTAAATTTAACATTAATTTTATTTTATTAATTTATTTTATTAATTTAATATTTAATAATTTAATTTTTGTCAAATTAAAACTTTGAGAGTGTGTGTGGTTGAAGTATTTGTTTTCTTGTGGACTTTACTTAGAGTGAGCTTCTCTAAACTTAGCCAGATTGGTCCTTGGATGACATATACAGTCTCTCATAAGATCTACAATTAAAGCTCAGTTTCTCTCTCCTTTTCTCCCTTATTAACCTTGCCTCCTTTGTGGAACAAGTCAGAGGACTGGAGTCAGAGGACCAAGATTCACATTCTTGTACTTGTACCAACACTATGATGTTAAGCACATTACTTGACCTTGTGGCTTCAGTTTCCTTAACTTTTATATGGTTTGTGAGATCTCTTACAGTTCAGAATCTATGATGCTATGACTTGATATCTCATTGGATATGAGAAATGGGAGAGAGGAATCAAAAATAGCCCCAAATTACTGAATATAGTTGGTTAGAAGGATTGTTGTATGGCTACCAGAAAATAGAAGAATCTGTAGGAGAAAGATAACTCAGGACTGAATGTGGTCAGTTTAAATTACTAGAGGGAGATCTGAGTAAAAATGTCTTTGGGTAGTTGGAATTGTAGATCTGCACCTCAGGAAATAGGTTAAGGCTGGAATTATAAACTTGGGAGTCTTCTGTGTGAGAGATTGCTAAGGGGAAAGAGTGGGGAAAAAAGAGACTAAGAACAAAATATTGGAGCATGGGGCACACTTGATATTTTCTATTGGGGAGTAGTAACAGCATTCATGCTACTTAAGTTGTTTTGAGGATCAAATGAGATTCTGTTTCTTGTGTATAAAAAAAAAGTGCTGAATAAATGTCTATCATTATTGTTAAAGGTAATAGTCATCCAGTGATGGATGAGTGTTTTGGCACCTGGTTCTAATGTGATTAGCTAAGAAGTCCAGGATATGATGGAATTTGCATTGTTAGTGAAGGAATGTAAAATGAGTATTATTATTATGTATATTAATAACTAGTTAAAATAATTTTTTGAAAAACAATTCCTTTTGAATTTTATTTGGCTTTTAAGTTTTCACATTCTATTCTAGAGTGGGAATGGGTATGTTTATGGATTTTTCACAATGTGTTTTTTATTTGCAATTCTTTTTCATGGCCAAAATTGATCATATAAAATGAGGTGGTGTAATACATGTTACTAAGAAATTAAAATATAAATTTTGGGTATAATCATTTAAAATTGTATGGATTGGTTTGGTGTTTTTAGACATGCTGGTTATCTTGTTTTTAAAACTACTTTCATTGTGACCTAAGTTAGAATTGACTTCCTTTTGTATCTCATTGTTAATAATCACTAAAATTTCTTTTTAAAATTGATATTTTTACACATCTCCTATTGTTATGAACTTAGAATATTTCTTTGTTATTTAAAAATGTAGACTTTCCATTGACACATGATTCCAATTTCATTGCTACAGACCGGCATTCTGGATTTGACAAAAAGCACTAAATAATGTTCATTTAAGTATAAGTACATAATATAAGTATTCAATGGGTCAACCACAACACCTTTCAATTCAAAATTTGACTTCATTCTGTAATAAAAAATAGAGAATTTGTATTCTGAAATGGCATAGGAAAAGCAACAATATTAATTTTTCCTATTCTTATATTCTTTCAATTAATATACCTCATTCTTTACCTTTGGTGTTAATGTCCCATGTTATTAATTACTGTGCCTTTCCAACACATTACTTTTAATATTCAGAAACCTATTACTTATCTAATGTATGAATAAGTTCTACCTCCTAAAATAAGGGGGAAGAGAAAAGGACCAAACATTTTTAAACATCTACTATGTGCCAGGCACTGTGCTAAGCACTTTACAGATATTTCATTTGATTCTCACAAGAACCTTGGGATGTAAGTGCTATTTTACATTATTATTATTATTTTACATTAGAAGAAGCTTAGCCAGACCAGCTGGCTAAGTGTTTTGTTCAGAGTCACACATTTAGTAACTATCTGAAGCCAGATGTTCTGTGTTGATCTTAGACTTATATTTGGAGTTATGGGAGCTGTTCCTTCAGAAAAAATTTGGTATGTGATCATTTTTTTAAAAATTGTTTTATTTAAAAAAATTTTCATTTTCAATTTTAAATTTTCTTCTCCTGCCCCACCCATTAAGAAAGCAAGAAGTATGGTGATCATATTTTAATTGCTAGGTTTGGTTTTTAATTTTCTAGGACCAGTAATTTTTGAGAAGAACAAATATGAAACACTTGTAGCTGTTGATCGAGTTTTTTTTGTGGTTTTGCTTTACTCTTTTTCTGTGGAAAGTTACATATGGGAAGAGAGGCGTTCATAGTATCAACTCCAGAGCTAGAAGGAAGCTGAAGGGTGATCATCTAGTCTCCAATTTCTTAAAATGTGAGTCATAACTGGACATGGGGGGGAGTGTCACAAAATTATGATTTGTTTTCAGTGAATATTTAATTTGTATACTCACTTTGTATAGTTGTATACCTGAAATCACATAAAAATTTCACAGGCACAAAGGGGATATGAGTGGAAAAAGTTAAAGAAATTCTGATTTAGTCCATTGGTATCAAACTCTAAAAAGAAACAGGGACCACTAAATGGGATAAATCCATATGGATTTAGCACACTACATCTTATTAACATTATTGAGGTTTGATTGTATTTTTATTTTGTTAAGTATTTCCCAGTTTTTAATCTTATTTAGGCCCCCTGATGGGCCATCGTTGTCTAACATCTCTGATCTGATTTTATAGTTAAGGAACCCAAAGAGATTAAGAGATTTATTCAAAGTCATTCAGAAAATAGGAGGCAAAATGGGGATTCAAAATTAAGGATTCTGACTCCAAATCCAGCAGTCTTTCTATTGTACAACATTGGAATAGTGATTGTTAAAACAAGATATAATTAGTGTGTATATATACATACATACATACATATATATACACACACACATATACAATACATATAATTGTTCTCTAGAATTTTATTATTGGCTTTGTTTTTGCCTTTACATATAGTTACTGTTTTCTGAACCAAAAAATCATGACACATAGTCCATATATACTATTTATCTCTAATTTTTTTGATTGAATACTCCATCAATTAAAAAAAAAGTGATGTGAAATCTTAGCATAGGGAGAATCAGGATCATCTGCGATTGTGAATTCTTTCTTTCTAGGGACTTTCCTTCACATATGATTTGGGTGGGGTTTTTGCAGTCTGTTAAGAGTTCTAGAGGTCACATCACAAAGAACAATGAGGTAAACATCAGAAAGAGTAGTGCTAAAGTAGATATGGCTAAGACATTTTGTGAATGGACTTTTAACTCAAGAATGCTTAGGTAATAAAATATTTTTTTTAAGGCTAAAAAGGCCTTGCTTCTCCCAGTGATGGACTGCATAATTGTCTTCTGATTGTCCTTCTGGCTATCTTGGTAAGCAAGGATCACCATATTGGTAACAAGATGGTGAATCTTTCAGTCTCATCAGCTCCCCAAGACTATTTACCCAGTTGTGGAGAGGTTGAGCATATGTATCTTTGGAAGAGAGTACTGATATTGACAAAATTAGCAGTGCGTAATGTACTAAAATAATGGTACTGTACCGAGTATATCTTAAGGCTTTCAGTTCAACAAACATTTATTATCTTTGCATTTTTAGTGACTGCAATACATTCTGCAATTATATTCTGGATTTCTAGAACAGTCATAATTCCAGTAAGATGAACTGTACTTTTAACAAGTGTGTAAGCATACTAAAAATTTTTTGTTTTTTAAGTAAACTGGAAAATTTGAGAAATGACATTTTCTTTTAAAACCCATTCCGAACTCTTCCAGCATTTCTTTTGCCAATCTATATTACATCAATTCCTTTCAGAGGTCAGGAAGACTACTTTCTTTTCTTGTTTCAAAACAACCTTCCCTGTTGAACTGCTAACTAAATTTTTGCCCCTGGTCAGATTGTCATTTTCCTTTTCCTAGCTCTTTTGTAGAGTTGACATGATGAATACATCCTGAATTCAGTGAGTATATAAAACTCAGGTTAGTTGTTCAACTGCATCCATTTTTTTTTTCCTCTATTTTTCTTAATTGTCCTTAGGACAATAGTCTTTCAGAATCCTAAGGGTAAAGTTAGGAATTGGATCTTGCATTTCATTGGCATAAGGAACTCTCAGGTGAGGAAATAAATTCTACCAATTTAGCTTGGTACCTTTTCTGTAACTACTAATATTAGAATGTTGTCCCAATCACAGAGAGGTTGGTATTTGCCCAGTATGTGCCATCAGGATGTGTCAGAAGTGGGATTTGAGTCTAGGGCTTTTTATCTTTCAAGTTGGTTCTCTATTCACTGTGCAAAATCAATGATATAAAATATTTATGTATTCACTAATAATATCAGATCATTGATAACCAAATGTATTTTAAGTTTCTGGGTAAGCAACTGTGTGGGTAAATTTAAAAAAATGTTTATCTCATTAGTTCACATACTGTACTTACACAGTTATAATGCATCTATGATAATGTTCCCTAATTAAATCTAAGGGAGATAATTCAAATTTGATTTAGAAGGTTGTATTAAATGAAGTTTAAAAACTAATTACTGGGCTACTGAATAGAGGTATTATAAAACCAGCTAATAGATTTTGGAGGGACTTATTCCTAAAACTATGCTCAAGTTACCTTAATAGTGTTCAAAAGAACATAAACAAAATACCGTCTATGCAGAGGTTAAGGAAGGGTTCATAATTGGATTTCAGTAGCTTTGTGAACTTCAGTGGGGGGAAAAATTCAGTATAATTGATAGGCTTTGTAATACTATATATTTTTATTTTTTTAATTTAAAAACATCTTTCTGAGGAGAGTTGCTAAAGGAGTCCATGGTTAATATTTTTGTTCTTTAAAAAAATTTTAATTAATTTTTTTCAATCAGCAGAATTTTTTTTCTTTCCTGACTTCCATTAAGAAGAGAAAAATGAAATCCTTGTTACAAATACCTATAATTAAGCAAAGCAAATTTCTACTGTTGACCATGTCCAAAAGAGAGATGTATGTGTGTACCCATTCTCTAAATTATTTCTTATAGCACAATTGTTTTCATCACATTTACATATCGTAATTTGTTTATCCATTCCCCAATTGATAGGTACCTCTTCTGATTCCAATTCTTTGCTAGCTCAAAAAGGGCCACAAATATTTCTGTTTATCCTTAGAGTTTACTTTGCTTAGAACCATTTCATCTCTTAATCTACTCTACTATTTTTTTTCCTCCTTTTTTCTTCCTAATTCCTTGCTGGATAAAGTGTAATACCTTTATTCTGATGGCTAAATTTTTAGAGTTTATGGATAAGCTTATTATCTTAGTTTATAGATTTTTTCTTTCTGAAGAGTTCTTATAGGTAGTTTAATTTAAAATTTTTTTTGACATTCCCCTAAGAGGAGGAAGCTGATTTCCTGCTTTGTTTCCCCTTAACAACAGCTATATTTGACCTCAGGATAACCTCCTTTTGTTGCTAAGGAGTTTTCTCTTTGTTTTTGGTTGTACCCCAAATTGCAATATCTTTTCTTTATATACCAGGATAACAAAATATTTAGGCTTTTTCTTCTAAGTTATTGCTGCTGATGATAAGAAAATGTTCCCTTAATCAGGGACAAATTAAGTTCTCAGGATATCCTTGCTAATTTTATATAACTAGAAGAGGATAAGCTAGTTAAAAATATAAATTAAAATATTTTGAAAGGAATACATTTTTATTCAAATAAGATAAGTATTAAGATGTAAAGTGAGTATTAACATGTAAATGCAGATATTCTAATTCAAAATAAGATTATATAAATGTATCACAAAACTTTACAGCAGTGGTCTCCAAACGTTTTTGAATAGGTACCCCATCAATAAAAAGTTTTTGGTTCCATGTCCTCTATAAATATATTTGTAAATCATGTAAATGCTCTGGCATTATCTACTATACTTGTATTTGTATACATATATTACATATGTGTCTATAATGTGTACATATGTAACATATTACTTGTAAGCAAAAAATTAAAGGGCAAAATACAGATGAAATAATATTTTTAAATTTTAATAGTACAAAACTTTGCACTAAAATAATTTTTTAGCAAAGTGATTGAATAATACCCCAATATTTTTGAAATTTTTGGTTTAAAAAACAAACACAAAAGGTAGAATAAATTTTTTTTTCAACACTTTCTTTGTAATAATTTGAAGGTCTTAATTTATTTTATTTTGATACTTGGTTTTGGTGGTTGTCACAACTGAAAAAAACACCACAAAGATACAAAGTCAAATGGGAGAAGTGCTCTAAAACCAAGATCAATTCCCATATTATAGCCTTATTGAAGATGCGGAACAAAGTACTCTCAGAATTTGCCTCATATCCAGGTCCCAGTGAGCCCTTGAAAGCCTCAAGTTGCCAAATAGTTAGAAGAGAGATGTCAAAGAGAGATGTTGGCCTA
>JAJPUD010000256.1:208-23114 GCA_023553655.1 Myrmecobius fasciatus
TATCTATCTATCTATCTATCTATCTATCTATCTATCTATCTATCTATCTATCTATCTATCTATCTCCATCTCTCCATCTATCTATCTACCTACCTATTTCTCCATCTATCCACTACTAGATCACTGAACAGTTAACAAAAGGAGACTTTTTTGGCCTTGACATAGTAATGATATGCAGCAAGGATACCGTGCCGTTTTTTAGTAGCTATAATCTTTCTCACCTTCACATTAGACTGTTCAGCATCATGTACTGATTCCTGTGGTTCCTTAGGTGACTCCAGGAAGCTATAGTCAACACAGTTTGAAACTACTGGGAACTTTGAGCTTTGTCCCATTCCTAAAAAAGGAAAATCTAGTGATATCTTTTTGCTGTGAATAAGCAGGGAAGCTTGGGAGATGTTAGTTTTTTCACAAATCCCACTTCTGATACATATTAATGCTGTGATTCTAGGCTAGTCACTTCATTCCTCAATGCCGCCAAGGCAATTTTCTTAAAAGTATAAGTTGTAGAAATTATATAAACTGGAACTGGTAAAAGGTTTCCTATGCCAGGAAAATCATAAGTCTAGTCCCCCCCCTCTCATGATTCTGTAGTAAAATATCATCTCTCCAAGAGCTGGGATCATCTCATTTTTGTTATTTTGTCTGTTGGCACTTCATACTATGGTTTTCACATAGTAGGAATTTAGTAAATGCTTATTAATTGGAAAAAAGGAAATAAGCATTTATGAGTCAACTATCATGTCCCAGGCACCATGCCAAGTGCTTTATAAGTATCTTATTTGATGCTTATAACAACCTTAAGAGGTGGATGATATTTTTTTTTATTATTTTATAGATGAGGAGGCAGATATCTATGGTGAATTTGAACCCAGGGCTTCCTGAATCCAGACTCAGTGCTACCTCTGAATAATTCATTCATTTCCAACACTTAGCAGTCAATATTAAATAAATTGCTAAGCCCTGGGAAATACAAAAAAAAAAAAAAGAAAATATCGGAGATTGTATTATCAGTTCAAGAAAGTTCTTTATAATCTGTTTTGTTATTTCTTGGTCTCTCATAACTTCATTGGCTTCCCCTTGCCCAATACTAATTTTCAAAGAATTATTTTCATCTTTGAGACTCTATATCTCCTTTCCTAGTTGGTTAACTTTTTTTCATAATCTTGTTTTTCTTGGATTTTTTTTTATTTTTTTAGTTTGCCCTCAATGTTTCTCATTTGATTTTTAAATTCTTTTTTGAGTTCTTCTATAAATTCTTTCCGGGCAGGGAGCCATTTCATGTTATACTTTAGGATAGAAGCTTTACTTTTTTAACTTCAGTGTCTTCCTCTGAAGAGGAACCCCAGTCTTCCTTATTCTCATACTAAGTTTCTATTGTGGAGCTCTTTCTTCTTTGCCAATACATTTTATTTAAAATAAGTATTAGTGTAAAGAATCATGAGGATGGGGGAATGGTACCTCAAGCTTCACTTCAGCTTTCCCCTCTGACCTGAAACCCTAAACCAAGAGCTCCACCCTCCAGCAAGTCCCCCCAGCCAGCAGCATCCCTGCTTCTGCACCCACTGGTGCTGGTTCCTTCTTGCCCAGAGCTATGGCTCTGCAGCACAGCTGGGTCTGGCATTCCCTAATCAACCAAAGTTCACTCTGTTTTTCTGGACTCAGATCCCCGATTCTACAAACAATCTGAGAGGTGAAAGTTTCTGTGGCTCCAGCTGTTGTTCCAGCCACACTCAGCTAGCCCCAAGGCTCCCTACCTGGAGTTTATCAGGAGGTAGCCTAGAGTTGTTTGCATTTCACAAAAGTTCATCTCTTGCCTGGGGTCTTTCTTCAGATCTTCTTGGGTTGTACCTGGAGGATCCCTGTTCCACCCCCAAGTCTTGATTTTTTACCAGTCTGTGTTCACCCTGAGGCTCAAATTTGTCCTATTTGTGGGGGAAATCTGGAGAGCCTGAAATTTACCAACTTCTTCATCTTCCCAGAATCCTCCATAAGTCCACTCAAACATTTTTCAAACCCACTGAAAATGGTGAAATGGTAACTGCTGAAACAATGACAGCACTAACAACCCAAGGATCAGATTTTTATCATAAATTGAGATACACATATGTACATGTATATACATACATATTCAAAACACATATTCACATATGTGGGGAGAGAAGAGAGGGAGAAAATGATTGGAAGAAAGAAAAAAAGAGGGAGAATTGGAGGAAGGAGAGTGAAAGGGGGGAATGGAAGATAGAAAAGGGGAGAAAGAGAAGAGGGGAGAGATGAAGTGGGGAAGAGAAATAGGAGAGAGAGGGAGGGGAAAGAAAGAGAAAAGGGGAAAGAGGAGGAGATAGGATAATAGGAGAGAGGGGAGTTGAACCCCCAAAATAAATTGGGATTTAGGGCTAGTGTTATGAGATGTCTCAAAATTTGTAGGCTTAGACCACTTCCAAATCAAAAGGCAAAGATTTTTATCATTCTGTTGGCAGTGGGCTAAGTTCCAAAAGGGTGTTTAGCAATTACAAAGGGAAAGTTTCCAAGGACGTAATGGACTTAAGGCAGGCTAAATTCTTAATAATCTCACCATCAACAAGGGGAAAGATGTGAGTAGCCATAGGGTGGGCTAAATTCCTAGTTGTGAAAAAATGGATAGGCATTTGGTTTCCACAGTTATGAAAACTAAGTTAGAAAAATGAAACTTAAATTAGAACATTGAAACCCACAAGGGCATCAAAGAATAATCAGGGGTGAAGGTTTTAGACTTGTACAAGAGCCCTCTGAACTTTGCCTCCATAAAAATGTAAGCTCCTTGGAGGCAGGGACTGGCTATGTAATGGAGGTGGAGATTCATATTGTGTAATTTCTGAAATATCCAATTAATGGTTAATCAGAAGAGGGATTTGCCCTTCTGGAGCTAAAATAAAATGCTGCCTTTGTTGTTCCAAAAGTGTGCCTACTAACCAAGGCACCCATTCTTGCAAGAATGTTAAATACATCTTTCCTGCATTCATCAAGTGAGTCAGTGGAGTTCTTGGTAAGAGATTTTGTTTCTTACATGGTGAACTAGCGTTTCTATAAAACAGGGAAGTTCCCGATAAACTAGCAATCTGTAAGGGGGAAGGGATAACACCTTAATATAGTCAAGAAATAATCTTTGTTGCAATGCAACAAAGGCCTACTCTACTGCAACAAAGGCCCACTTAAAGACATCAGAGGTCCACCCTGACAATTCCCCTACCTACCTGCCTCAGAGACTAGCTTGGCCTCCTAGGGTCCACCTCAGCAAAAGCTCACTTAAATTCTACTTAAATTCAACAAAAGCTTTCTCCTATCAATATCACTTCCTAAGACCCACCTGGCTACTAAAGACCAAGGACTCCATCAAGGGGAGAGGAGAGAGTGAAAAAGGGGAGAGGGAAGGATGGAAAGAGGGGACAGGAGATAGGAGAAAGGGAGAAAGGGGAGAGGAGAGATTATGAGGTGTGGGGGCAGAGAGGGAGAGAGAGACAGAAAGACAGAGACAAAGAATCAGAGACAGAGAGAAGGGGAGAGAGACAGAGAGACAGGGAGGAGAGAGACAGAGAGTGAAAGAAAGAAGCAGAGAGAGAGAGAAAAGAGGCAGAGAAAGAAAAGAAAAAGACGGGGAAGAGAAGAAGAGAGACAGAGACACACACACAGGGAGAGACACAGAAAGAGACAGAGAAGGGGAGAGAGACAGGGAGAAGAAAGACACAGAGAGAGATAGAGAAAGAAAGAAGCAGAGAGAGAAAGGAAGAGGCAGAGAGAGGAAGAAAAGAAAGAAATAGGGAAGAGAGGCAGAGAGAGAGAGAGAGAGAGGAGAAGAAGAAGAAGAAGGAGGAGGAGGAGGAGGAGGAGGAGGAGGAAGAGGAGGAGGAGGAGAATTAAGTAGTTTAGATTGCAAAAGAGTATGCTAAGGATCTAATGAATGCTGATTTAAACTAATCTTTGAAGTTACACTTTTTGGAACTCTTTTCCATATTTGTACTATTACCTTGAACTTGCTCTAGGCGACATTCAGTCAGACAATAGTCTTGAGTAATAATATCTTAGGAGGCCTAAAAAATGGCACCTTCCAGACTTAATAGGTCTTAAAATCTCAGCAAAATGTCTACAATCCTTGAGTTGCTGTGACTTGTCCATAATGATAGCCCCATCCACTTCTCCCCATATATATCATCATAGTTCTTTACTTCAAGGCATTTTTTTTCCCACCTGAAGCAAAACCATGTTTTGTTGGGGGCTGGGATAAGTGGAGGACTGGGGCCCTGGAGATTGGAGTTATTGGTGGGGATAAAGTCTCATTTTGATGGTACAATGGGTTCATGTTCCAGGAAGAAGGAGCTTGATCTCTGTTAAGCTATGGCACAGTGTCCTCATCCTTTCCAGGGCCTAGGCTGTCAGAGGATCTTTAAAGCATAGAGCATATATCTTCCTCTCAGCTTGGTATAGTGGAATAGAATGTTGGACATAATGTCAGAAATTTGCTGTTCAGTCATGTCCTATTCTTCATGATACTTTGGGATTCTCTTGGCAAAGACACTGGAATGACTTGCCATTTCCTTCTCCAGCTCATTTTACAGATAAGGAAGCTGAGGCAAACTTACTAGCAAACAACTAGTAAGTGTCTGAGGCCATATTTGAATTCGGGTCTTCCTGACTCAAAGCCAAGCATTCTATCCACTGCAGCACCTCCTTATTGCCCTGAGGTTGGGAAAATTTGAGTCTAAAACCCATCTCAGACATTTCCTGGCCATGTGATGGTAGATAAGTCATCTACTTCTCCAAGCCTCTATTTACCCATCTGTAAAATGAGGAGAGTGGACTAGATCATCCCCAAGTTCCTTTCTGTGGTTCATGCTTCATTCTGGAAGGGAACCAATGACATCAGGAGGGTGATGTCTTGACTTGCAAGTGAATTGGACTTAAGTGAGGAAGGGTTGTTGGAACCTCACTCTCTCCTTCAAAATCACTGGAGTCCAGTTTTTCCAAGGGAAAAACAAGTATGAGTAACCTGTTTTCCTATAAGTAGGAAAGCTGATATTAGGTCTTGATTTTTGTCTCCTCAAAAGTAGCCAGATTGGTTATTTACATTGATAAGAATTCAAATAAATCAATAAATCAGATAAGTTAGAGAAAGAGTGACTGGAGTCTCTGAGTTTTAGCTCTCACTGGGTGTTATCCCAAATAAATCCCTGTCTTGGTTTTAGTTCCTTCAAATGTGTATTGTTCATCTGTTTGGTGAACCCTAAGCTCCTTTCCAGGGAGAAGGACTTTGACTAAATATCAGTTTGTTTTTTCTCTTCAATCCCAAAATGACTCATCTTTTTAAAAAATTACAACCACCAAAAGCCTCCAGAGAATCTCCAGTGGCATCCTGTCAAATCTAGCCTAAGTTGATATGAGAAAAGCAAGAACTGAAGTGATTATGTGAATAACACATTTTTTAAAAATCTGCTTCTTCTGGAATGATCCTCCCCTGGCTGCTCCATTAATGAATAAGAATTGTGGGTCCCCAGTGTGGAAGATGATTCATTAGCTGGTTAGCAAGAATTAGAGCTTACAGTTTTCTCACTTCCGTTCCTGTAGGCAATTTCATTCTTTTATAAGCTAGATTTTTATCTCCCTAAAAATAGCTAGGCTGATTATTTATATTGATAAGGATTCAAACAAATCCGCTGTTATTTCCCGGGCTTGCAGCCCTTGGAACAATTACCTAATTAATTTAATCACCTAATCTTCCCAATTACTAAAGTCCCTTCCAACTCCCAGAGTCTATGATGCTAAATCAGGATACTTTTGCCTCCTGAGAAACATATTTTCTGGGGCTGGTAATGGAGATATAAATATAGTGAAAATGCTTTCATTTAGAAAGGGTCATAAAGGCTAGAGTTGGAGTGGATTTTCAAGATCATCTTGTTTAGTTCCTTCATTTTGAAAAAGAAGGAAACTGAGACCTATGAAGGCTAAGCAACTAAATTCAGCACAGGTTAGTGAGTGACAAAGCTGAGATTCTTTGCCTCTAATGCTAGGGTTCTTTCCATTACTTCAGACCAAATGATTTATCAAACACATTGATTAAAAATAAGAAGTGGGAGTTTTCAAGCTAAATTTAAGTTTTGACTAAAAACATTTTTGTTTTGTTTTATTTTGTTTTCTAAACAAGAAATGAATTTTTAAAGAGGGAAATAGAAATCCTGATGGTTTGATAATCTGAACAGACCCAAGTAGGCTGCTACTCATGCTCAAGGTTGTCTGGCTTATGTAACTATTTGTATTTCTTTTTTTTTGTTTTGTTTTTTTCTTCCTCCTAGAAAAGAAACTATAATTAAAATTTCATAGGATAAAATTCATCATTTCTACTTCAAAAACCCCACCTTCTATTTCCCTTAATTGGAATGCCTTTCCTCTGTAGATTACTTTCAATTTATCCTGTATATAGCTTGTTTGTTCATAATTGTTTAATATTTCTTTCCCCATTAGGCTGGCAGCATCTTGAGAACTGAGATTTTCTTTTACTTTTCTTTGTATCCCTAGAGTTTAGCATAGTGCCTGGTACATTGTAGATGCTTTATAAATATTTATTGACTGACTGCTCTTTTAGTATTTGGGATAAAGTAAAAAACAAATAAACAAAAAAATAGCAGCAATGGATTTGATGTGGAAGACTGGATTTGGCTGCCACTACTAACATTTAGGAACTTGGAAAAGTCACAACTTCTCTGAGCCTCAGTTTCCCCATGTGTAAAATAAGTGGGTAAAATGAAACAGTCTCTAAGGTTTCTTCTACCTCTAAACCTGTGATTTTTACCTAAGACCCTGAGCAATTTACTTTCTGGTAGCTAGGCTTGCCATATGGAGGAACATTGACAGGAGAAGATATTTGTTGTCCTTAAGCAGACCCATGACTTTAGTTGAATTCCCACAGTTTCTATATATATATATATATATAATTGGAAGATAAGCTGTTTCAGAGGCAAGCAGGGAGGGGCATTGACAGGATTTTCTTGTCTTTAAGTGGGACTTTGTTAAATTCCTTGCATTGGCAAAATTATTTTGTCTCACCCCACAGTTACTGCATCCAGTCTGGAGGCCAAGCTACATATATAATATAACATAATATATAATTATATATTATATATTATACCTGTATTACATAAGGCAGTCAAGAGGACTTGTTAATGTAGGTTCATTAGTAACTCTCTTCTCCTATCCCAACCAGCTATTTTCAAGCATAACCAATTTCCAGACTGTCCTGTTTGTATAGTGTAATTGTGAAAATGGAACTCTATCCCTCAAACAATTTTTAAGATATTGATTAGCTGAAATGTCTCAAACCAGTTCCAATTGTTCAGTGAAAAAAGCCATATATACCCAGAGAGAGGGATATGAAATGTGGACCACAACATATCATTTCCATGATCTCTATCGATGTTTGCTTGCATTGGGTTTCCTTTCTCAGATATTTTTTGTTCATGTAGATATGATTGTTCTTGCACAGTAAGATAAGTATGGAAACATGTATACATATATTCGACTTGTCAAGTATTTTAACATAATTAACATGTAGTGGACTTCCTGCCATCTAGGGGAGGGGAGGGGACTAGGGGGGAAAATTTGTAATGGAAAGCTTTGTAAAGATCAATGTTGAAGAACTACCCATACATATGTTATGCAAATAAAAAGCTTTAATTAAAAAATATATATATATATAATAAAAAAGATATTGATTAGCAAATCTCAGGTCTGGGACTCTTTTGCCAGGTGCATTCCATCTGGCTCCTTGATCCCTCTGGTTCCCAATTTTACTTCCCTAGTTTTCTGAAAAGTCCCCAAGGCTCTATTTCCCCTATAAAAGACCTGCTTTTGAGGAAGAACTTGCTAAAATCTTTCCAGGACTAAGCCACTATGAGATACCCTCTCTCCCTCATAGTGCCTTCCCTTTAAAGGTGTCTTTCTCCCTGCTATACCTAACTCTGGTTAGTCTGCTAAACTCCTGATGGATCCCAGGTCTCATGGCATATTCCTTTAATGGATTCTTTCAAATTCCTTTCCTTTGTAACCCTATTTTCTCTCCCAACTCTTTTCATATTTGCCACTCCTAATGCTTATTTTACTTCTTGTTTTGGCTGTGACTTCTCCCAAATAAGCCTACCTTTTGGCAAAGAGAATGGCCACTGTGAATTTGTCACATATTTATTTCAAATTAGGTATTGCTACTTAAATCTCATTAATTAGGAACTCTTTCTGCCTTATGAAAGCCAAGTTCATTAGGAACTTAGCCCATCTTATGGCATCTTCCCCTTGTTAATTGCAAGTTCCACTAGGGAACGTAACCTGAATATTCCCCCCTCATTAATGGTGGGTTCATTAGTTACTTTGCCTGCCTTATGGCATCAAGTTATTTCTTTCTTTCCCCTTATTAATGGTTATGCTAACTCCCTTTTGCACCTTAGCCCACAGTCAGTGGCTTATTGATAATAAAATCTTTAATTCTTGATTTGGAGATGGTCTAAGTCTATAGATTTGGGGGGATATCTCACAATACCCCAATATTTTTGTTCAGCCCCTCTGTTTGGTGGCCCATACAGGGAGAGTCTGGCTTTATTTTCTCTATTTCAAAGTAAGAACCCTGTACCCCATCAATTCTAAGGCAGTACAATAGAAAGAACAGTGAATTTGGAATTCAGAGGTCCTGGGTCTTTCATGACTTAGTGACCTAGGTCAGGTCCTTACTAGATCTCAAATCCCTCCTGTGTAAAATGAAGAGTTTTGATGAGGTGAATTCTAAAGTCTCTTCTAGAATAAAATCTGGGATCCAGTATGAAAACAGAAAATGTGCAGATGTTGCCTCCAATTCATTTCTATTCTTTTAATTTTTCTTGTTATCTAGTTATATTCTCTTCCTGCTCCCCACCCCATTGCCCTTATTCAATTTGAATTATTTTTCACACTCATTTCTTCTCTTGGGCCAAATCTCCAAGGTCTTGCTCCATCCAAAAATCAATCAATTAATCATCAAACGTTTCTTAAATGTCCATTATTTGTCAGGTAGCTTGGTAAAGAGGAGAGAGAGCTGTCCTTTCATCCAGGAAGGTCTGAGTTCAAGTCTACCTCTGACACATATTGGCAAGATGTCCCAGGCTCTCTAAAACTATAAATCGAAAAGAAAGTGCTGATCTACATTGCTAAAAGGAGTTTTCTCTTTAGAAAATTCTCTGTACCAATGCAATCATAGGTCTGATTCCTATCCCTATTGAGAGAAACATTACAGTATGTTCTAGATTCTGGGCACATCAAAATTTAAAAGTGCAAAAGTTCCTTTTCCTAACAAACAAGAACACTCAGATTAGGTTCCAAGAATCTCCTCAAAATTATTTCATATCTCTGAAAAAAGTCTTTTATTCTTTGCCCTTCGTCCTCCTCTGTTAGCTTTGCCCTTCTAAAATGTAAGCTCCTTGGAAGAAGGCACTGGCTATGTAATGAGGGATGGAGATTCATGTTGTGTAACTTCTATAACATGCAATTAATGAGGGATCAGAGAGAGTCTTGTGCTTCAGGATAGGAAATAAAATGCTGCCTTTGAAATTTGAAAGGTGTGTCTACTCACCTAGGCACCTATTGTTGCAAGAATATAAAATAAATCTTTCCTGCATTCAAAAAAAAAGTATTTAAAATCTCTAAGAAACTTGGGATGCCATGGGGAAGGCCTTCATTTAGAATTCCATTTCTTTGAGAACTCTTTACATTAGTGACTTACAGAACATTAGAGAAATGATTTTTTCTCATATTAATAACTAATTATTAAAACAAAACCAAAGTTTTCCCCCTTTTCTGCTGTCTCATTCAGAAATCAACCAGTCTGGATTTGAAATCTTGGGCAAAGATTTACCCAACCTGTCTGAGAGGATTAGTGAATTCCTGCATTAGATCTTAATGGGGTGCAGCTTCTAGGGGAAATGTTGCAATAATCCTGAAGTTCCTTGGCTTTAGGAATGCTATTGTTCTAACAATCTGTTTGTCAACAATCCTAAGGTCTCCTGGCCTTAGGAATATTACAGCAATACAGTTATATATTTCTTCCCCTAGCTTTTAGGAAAGATATAGCAATAATTCTGAGGCCCCTGACTTTAGGATTGTAAACCTAAAACACCACTGATTGTTAAATAAACAATCTGTTGGTCAATGGTAACAAATTTCCTCAGACAATAGTAATAGACTACCCTTCAAACCTACCTGTAAGCCATAAAATTAGCAAATAAGTAACATGATTCATACCCGATCTCTCCAACTTTTTCCTATAAATTTACCTTTTTGCTCCTGGTTCTCTGCTAACTTCTTTTGGAACTTAGCTTACTTCAATTAATGGTACAATTATAATAAATTTTGCCCCTTGACTTGAAGTTAGGTTCAAGCCCGCAAATTCTTTTTTTTTTCTTGAAGTTTTTTATTTTCAAAACATATCTAAGGATGATTTTTCAACATTGAGCCTTGAAAAACCTCGTGTTCCAATTTCCCTCTCTCTCCCTAGCAAGTAATCCAATATATGTTAAACATGGTAAGAATACATATAAATGCAATATAGGCATATGTATTTATACAATTCTCTTGCTGCATAAAACAAATCAGATCAAAAAGGAAAAAAAATGAGAAAGAAAATAAAATTCAGGCAAACCACAACAAAAAGAGTGAAAATATTATATTGAAGCCTGCAAATTCTTTTGAGACACTTTGTGACATCAGTCTGAAACCCCAATCTTTTGGGGTCTCCTTTGAACCTCAATATTTGGTGGCCCATACAAAGTCTGGTCTACCCTGCCTTTACTCCTTCCTTGTCAAGGTAAGCTCCCCATTCTTTTCTCCCTCAGTCCTGTGGCTGGACACCCAAAGCACCTAGGAAAGTATTATCTGGGTCATCTTGAGCTCCACACTCAGCAAATTTTCCTTGACTGGGAATGCCGGGACTTGGAAATTCTTGCAATTCTCAGCACAGTTTCCTCCTAGCTAGGAAATGTTTTCCATTTTTTCATCCTCCCTGGGATGCTGAAAGAGGCAAGGTACTACAGGATGGCTTTTGGCAAAGAACTAGGAAACCTTTGCCACCTTTTTCATCCTTCCTGGAGGGAGGTGAGGCGCTATTGCAATAGAAATTTTCTGGCTTTTGGCAAAGATTGGGCAATTTTCTTCTTTGTCATTTTTTTCTATGTCTGTATCTCTGTGAAGAGTGATTGTGTTATGTTTGTCCTATGAGCTAGATTTTGTTACCTGGAAAGATTTAAAATACAGCCAGAACCAAAAACATGGTTAGAACAATTCCTTAAGGCCAGGGAGCCTCAGGATTATTGTGACATTTCCCCTAAAAGCTGCATCCCATCAGTCTGACAGGTCTGGTATAGAAGGTGATTCCCTCTTTGATTTGTATCTTGATGCATCTCTTTGACCAAGACTTGGATGTTCCATGTCATTTATCTCGCCCCCATCTCATTATAATATTCATTTTCTCATTAGTTCTTAATCAATCAGAATTGATTGCTATCAGATCTTCCAAGGGCATATAAACTATGATCCCACTGCCACAAGTGATCTTTGGCATTTGAGAATGCCATTGACTTTTTTTTATTAGTAACATGCTAGCCTTATTAATAAACTGATTAAATTGTGCCCAACTTATGTCTCTTGACTTTTTTAAACAGCACAAGTATTTTTTGGGGGCACTTTTCCATTGTTATGGGGGCAATATATATATGGTAAAAGGTATGATTTGAACATATCTTCCTGTGTCTAAGATCAAGTATAAATTGAGCTGCTCAGAAGGTTGGGTGCATTTTGAGTTCCATATTCTCTCAGTTAAGGCAGGGAAAATTAAACACACTAGGAACAGAAACAATGGCAGTCAATTTAAACACTTAAAAAACATTTTCAGGTCTTTGTATTGACTCCGGGTCTGAAAACAAGAATAGGACTCTCAGTTTCTCCCCCTTACTTGAAGGAGAAGAAGGAACAAAGTCCTTGGGATCTATTGTATGTTTGTGCAGTTCCAGGTTAGAAGCCCATTTAAAAGCTTTGCTCATGACCACTAACCTGACCAGAACCAGTTAGAGAAAGCCAGCATGTGTTCTGAAGTGCACATGGAGGATTGCATCAAGGTGAGCATTGTTCTGAGGGCTGGGCTGGCTTTGGCCAGTTCCCCATTACACCAAGAATGGCAATATTGATTTGATAACCGTTCCCAGAATTGGAACAGTTGTAGTTGACGGTGGCATTTGTGGTGGTGTTTGTCTTTCTCAAAGACATTCATGACGTTGGGAAGATGATACCATGACATGCAAGTGAGTTGGACTTAAGTGAGGAAGGTCTGTGCAAAGTCACCTACTTCACTTTCCCCTCTTGGCTACAGTGGTTAAGATATAGATCAGGATGACTGAAGATGGCCCTGGATGCAGTGGGAGATCTTGACTATTTTAAGCTAAGGTCTTTAATAGGTCTTAGGCAACACCCATTCAGTGATTAAAGCTATTTAGTGATTTGAGGCAAAAAAAAAAATGGCCTTTTTTTTTTTTTAACCTAGTTAATAAAAGAAAAGTAATCTTGTAGAACCCTCAAGGTTTCTTCACAAAACAGCAACAAATGCTATTTACTTTCACTCTGAGCCAATCAGTGACCAAGTTGGGCTTGGTCTGGGACCTATTGTTGGCCAGTCAATGAGAGAAAGAGTGATATGGGTTTAAGATCTGATTCTTAAGAAAAAAAATCTAATCCATAACCCCAATTTTACTATGTAGCAGACACTGCTAAAGTCTCAATGAAAGTCTTACCTGAATGGGCAGTTGGAACATTAAGAGGATCAAGAAGGAGGTACCACTTATGTGCTGGACTAGCTAGATAGAATTATTACCATCAGGAGCCCAGTTGGAGACACAAGAGAAGACTGGAGCTGGGAGTGCTTTTCAGTATCACCATGACTGGACCAAAGTACTGGTGGGTTTAGAATGAAGTATGTAAGTGCACAGAATGACCACAATATAAATGGAAAAACCCTAAAAACAAAACAGTGAACCTGGAGACTGCATAAATAAAATGACCGAGCCAGACATGGCCATATTGCTGGGGAGACTGAGATTGTCCAATCTCATCAACTCAGATCAGGAGTCCTGAAATGTAAAGCCATTAGTGGGTTAGCCATAGGGTTAACCATTAGGGTTAAGCCAAGACTGATTTTGGTGTTCCTATGGTGAACTTCAGTAGCAGGGAGCCAGAATCAAGCAGATCAATGCTCCTATAAGTGCCCAGGAGCACTGCTACACTTCCAGCCTGGGTGGGATCCATGAGGTCCTGAATAATTGGTGAGATTGGCAGAGAAAGAATGGAATATTGATTGCTCCCTGAGGAAGGCAGGAAAGGGCTCTGATAGAGATCAGTTTAACCCTCTGTAGAGGTAATCTAGTCAGAAATCCAAGTCATGTCAAACCCCTGTGGAGGTCTGTGGGCAGCCTTTGTCCTGTCAGAGAACCAAGTCGTGTCTCTCTAAATCTGTCCATGGCTCACGCCATCCTTCCTCAACCCTTCTTGAGATAGAGCCCACCACTTTGTGGTATCTTTCCTTTCACCGCTCTTCCATTCATCCCCTCATCATGCTTTCTGGTGTCTTTTCTCTCAACCCTCCCTCCCCACCATGGAGGGGTCCTCTTTTAGGGTGGTCTTGCTAATTATACACTCTCCCATCTCTATTTCATATTTACCACTCCTGGTTCTACTGTATCTTGTCATTTTGTCTGTAAACTCTATTCCTGAATAAACTTACCTTTTGCCAAAGAGAATGACCATTGTGAATTCTTCATATGATTGAACCCCAATATCAATCCCAATATTCACTCTCCTAAATTACATCATTTGATGTATCACATCACAAACCTCCCCATTCTTGAAGGATTCAATATGTTTCAGAGATCCCCTGTTAAAAATTGAAAATGACCAAGCCTAACTCCCAAAGAAGAGATAGGAGAAGGAATCTCTTCCAGCATTTTTGCAGTGGGTAGGAAGGACATAACACTATGGAGCTTTGCATATAATGTCAGAATTTTTCAATATATTGATTCATTTTGCTCAAGTTGCTTTGGAGGATGGCTGTTTCACAATGATAGGGCTACATTGGGAAACTTATATGATAATGTACTTGAGAGTCATATATCTGATTATAGAAAGCATGGGAGCAGAGGAAATTGATGAGAAAAGAAGGCCCAGGGCCTTGAGGAATGCTCACTTTAGGAAAGACCTGTGTCCTTAGAAGTGATGAAGAGAGAACCTGTACTGCTTTAGTACTCTTGAAAACAACTTGAAATCAATTCTTTACTGGCTGTGCTTCTGTTAATCATTTCTATTTTCTTATCAAAACTTTCTAGGAAAATAAAAATATCATCTTTATCCCCTTTGATTTTCAAAAGATGAATCCAGACTTTAGGTCTGCATGAAATGAGTATTTTCATTACAGTGAGACCCAGTGTCTTAAAGTCTTTGGAACAGTTTGCAATCAAATTGTCAAACTGATGAAATGTTCTAAATAGAAGAGAGAAAAAAAGAGAGAGAAGAGGGCAGGGTAAGAGAAAAAGGCCAGAACAAATCGTACCCTGTCCTCTGCCCTTTGGCACTGGTTCATTTACACTTTGCCAGCAGGAGAATGTTCTCTTACAGGTCTTCCCTGGGATTTAACTCACAGATGTCTCCTTTGGGATTCTTTCTTATCCTTTCCCCATCTTTTTATTGATAACAAGTATCAATTCTTGATTATTATATTATTATAAATACAATTTTTGACTTTTTATTTTTTCTGCCCTTGATAGTAGTTTTTTCTTCAATTACATGTAAAGAGATTTTCAACAGTCATCTTTGTAAGATTTCGAACTACAAATTTTTCTCCCTCCTTCCTCAGATAGCAAACAATCTGATATAGATTATTCATGTACAATCCAGGTAAATATATTTCTACATTGGTCATGTTGTGAAAGAACAATCAAAACAATAGGGAAATACCATGAGAATGGGGGAAGTGAAAATAGTATACTCAATAGTTCTTTCTTTGGATGTGGATAGCATTTTCCATCATGAGTCTTTTGAAATTATCTTGGATAATTATATTGCTGAGAAGAGCTCAGTCTATCATAGTTGATCATCATGTAATATTGCTGTTACCATATAAATATATGTCTTGACAAAGCAACACATTAACTAGTTAGGTGACTTCTTTGACAAGATGCAAACTTGTCATTTAAGGCTCTCTACACTAGTTCTTACCCTCCTAGTCTTATTTCACTTTTCTTACCTATTTATGCAGTCGACCTTCAAGTCAAACTGAATTACTAGCAGCTCCCTGAATGCTGCACTGCATCTCCAATCTTCACATATTCCCAAAGGTTGAAATTCATTTTTACTCAATTCTTTCTCCTTGAATACTTCTCTCCAGGCTTAACTCAGGCCAGCCTCTTTCACTTAGCCTTCTTTCTTTCTCCAGGGGAAAGTGTTCTCTCTCATCTCAAGTATTCTTAGAGCACTTCACTGACACATGCCCTTTTTGACCTTCACTTCCTATATCCTATTAGATGTATTTGTATGTGTAGCATCCATTTTGGGTTCACTCTCCCAACTCACACTCATATTTACCGGTATTTACTTAAAGAGCGACTGACTACTTCTGTCCTCCCTAGGTTCTGTGGAAGATATTGTTGTTCCTAATATTATTAACCCAGAGCTCAATCTTGTGTGCTCCCTCCACTATTAACCAGAGGACAATGATTAGCTTTTACCTTTGAATAGTGCCTTGAATATAGTAAACACTTTTGTTTATTTGTTTGTTTTAAATTTGTTGATTAACAGAAAACTCTTCCCATTCTTTGGGAATTCCCATTCTTGGAGGATACAACATTTTAGAGATCCCCAAGCATGGGAAAATTTGGATCATAGAATTGTGAATTGAAAGGGACCTTATTAAGCCTCTAATCCAACTCCCTCATAAGATAATAGTTTATATCTGCAAGAGAGCATAGAGATCTAGTCCAAGAATTCTTAATGCAGTTATCTATAAACTTTAACAAAAATTGATAACTATTTCAGACTAATTGATTTCCTTTGAAATCCTATGTATTTTATTTTGTGCATTTAAAAACATTGTTCTGAGAAGGGAGCCAGAGACTTTCCACTCTACCAAAGGGAACCAAGAAATGAAAAAAAGTTAAATACCTCTGATTTATTCCAATCCCCTCATTTTACAGCAAGAATATTGAATTCTGGAGAGACAGAATTATTTTCTTGAGGTCAGACTGGAAGATGGTGGCAAAACTGAGTTTTAGTTCCAGGCTCCCTGGTTTGAAATACTGTGCCCTTTCTGACAAAAACCCTCAAGTGAGGAGTTCAGAAAATGAAATTGAAACTATTCAGAGATTTGTTTCCGGATCTGAAAGATTGTGGGTAAACTAGGTTTTCTGTAATCTCTTTTCTTCATTTGCATATGACAATGATTGGCAAGGCAGTCAACTTTTCTACCCAAATTGATTCCCTATCTCACTCTCAATAGAAACTCATCCAAACCACTTCTTTCCTCCCCAAAAGGGAAGCCTTTCCCAATCCCTACCTTCTTTGTCTCTTTGTTTTTTTTTCTCTCTCTTAGTTTTATTAAGAAAATTGAGACCATTCAACTTGAAATTCCTCTTTTTTTTTTCTTCTTTTTAGCTAAGACATAAATGTCATCTTTTCTCTGGTCATAATTTTTGCATAACATTTTCCCCATTAGAAAGTGAGCTCTGTTGAGTGAAGCAAGAAGCAGCAGGAAGCATAAGATTATGTGATGATCAACTAAGATTTAGCTCTTCTTAACAATTCAGTGATCCAAAGCAATTCCAATAAACTTTGGTGGAAAGTGTCATCCCCATCTAGAGAGAGAACCATGAAAATTGAATATAGACTGAAGCAACAATGTTTATAGAACAAAAAAGGGTGTGCTAGTAAATATTTAAGAACTGGATTGGGGGGGGCAGACTTTTACACATATAAACTTTTAAGTTTAATTTGGATTAACTAAGACTTTCTAGAGGCAGCTGGGTGGTACAGAGACCCTGGAGTTAGGAGAATCTAAATTCAAATTTGGCCTCAGACACTTGACACTGGACGAGTCATTTAATCCTATTACCAAAATGGGAGTGGGGAGAGAGAGAGAGAGGACAGAGGGAGAGGGGGAATGAACAGTTTTTTCAGTCTAGACAATCAACACACCAATCAAGCTCACATTTATAGATTGTCCATTTATGAAATGTAAAAGATGTCACAATTTAATCATAGTTAATCATAGGTTCTCCCTGATTCCTGTATACCCTTGGATAGAGAACTGAGTTGGAATCAGTAAAATGTATTCCAGGAGTATATGTGTGTGTGTATATATAATAAGAAGCTCTTATTGAAGAAAAAGGACAAAACCAGATGGTGAATTGAAGAGTGAGGGTGGGAGTGAGGTACAGAATAATCTTTGAAACAAAAAAAGTTTTATAAAATGCAATTCCTACACAGTCCCCTTCTTTGGGCCTGGAGTTCAAAATTAGCCTCAGATACTTCCTAGCTGTACAATCCTGGGCAAGATATTTCACTTTGCCTCAGTTTCCTCATCTGTCAAATGTGCTAGAGAAAGAAGTAACGAACCACTTCAATATTTTTGCCAAAAAAATCCCAAATGGGGTTCACAGAGAGTTAGCCAAGATCCAATAACTGCAACACAGTCCCCTTCTCTGCCTTTTAGGGGACAGGGATAGAAGGGGTGGGATGTCAAGAGAGGGTCCTAAGAATCTTAGTTTTTAGGTGGTCCCCAAATACTAATTTTACAGTGAGAGCAAGCTGATATAATCCAGGAAGAATTGAAAGTAAATATTGACATTTCAGCAGTAGATTCAAGGAAGTTGCTAGTGAATGGAAGGATGGCTTAACTAGATTCACCTGGAGAAACAAAGCATTGGCAGCCGGAGTTTCATTTCACGGCCAAAGACAATAAGAAATGACATTTCAGGAGGCCCTTGATCATTTTGCCTTGCGGTGTACAAGCAAGCACTTAGATCCAGAAAGACACTTCTTGGCTTCCTTTAAATTTTTTAAAATTATTATTATTATTTTAAAAAATAAACTGTTATTTGCCTAGCCTCTCTAAGGAAAAAAAAATCAAACTAAATCAACAACTTTCTACTCTCTCTACCCCCAACTCTCTACCTACTAGAGGGATACATTAATTAATATATAAGTATATGAAGCAAGTGCAATGTGTCAGGCACTGTTCTGGGTCCTGGTTCACAAAAAGAAACAGTTCCTGACTTCACAGTATTTATATTTTTACAACTTGAATGTTCTGACCTTATTGTCTCAAGGACAAGAATCTTAGGGTTTTCAGGTACTCTGAGTGATACTTTGGGGCTTGAGCCCCCAGTGGCAGTGCCTTCCTATTTTTAGAAGGTCAGTGGCTGACACTTCCAGTTCACATAATATCTTTATTACCTGTGATAAATGTCTATGATATAATTTCTTATGCTCTACCAAATATACTTCATATTACCATTTCAACACTGGGTAGTTTTTACAAAGAATTATTGACTTAAAAGATCTAACAAGAACAGAGATTAGCTTTAGAATTTAGCTCATTTCCTACATAGTGTTGGTCACACTAAGTTTACCTACTAGTGATATTTTTGCTGGATGAGTCCTTCTGATGAGATCCTGAGTAACCAAATGGGGTTGGCAAGCAGGGAAAGACACTGATGGGAATCAATTCAATCTTACAGTCCCATTCTCCATGGAAGTTGTGGATAGCCCTGCCTTTCTATGTCTGACTAGAAATCCAAGTTATATCAAATCCCTGAGGCTAAATTTCCTCTATAAATCTGTCTATGGCCCATATCATCTTTGCTGAATCCCTTTTGAATCCCACTATGGTATTCTAATTTGTGGTCTTTCCCTCACACCTTCCCCATACCACATGGTTCTCTCCTTTCATCTCCCTTCCACACCTCTGTTTTTTCTCCTTCTCATAGCTAGCTCTTTTAGGATGCTAAACTCCTCTATGAATTTGGCCTGTCAGCTAAGGGCATCCTCTAACCTCATAAGGTGTTCCCTTTCTCCTGGTTAATTGTGAGTTCCATTAAAGAACTTGTCCTTTCCATCATTAATTATTAAAACCTCCTTTTTTTCTTTAATAGTCTTTTATTTTATTTTTTTATTTTTCATAATACATGCAAAGATAGTTTTCAGCATTCACCCTTGCAAAATCTTGTTCCAGAATTCCAAATTTTTTTTCTCCCTGCCTTCCCCTCCTTCCCTTAGACATCAAGTAATCCAATATGTCTTAAAAAACATATACAATTCTTCTACACATATTTCCACATTTATCATGCTGTACAAGAAAATCAAATCAAAAAGGAAAAAAATTGAGAAAGAAAAAAAAACAAATAACAAAAAAGGTGAACTATGCTGTGATACCCATAGAGTCCCCATAGTTTTCTCTCTCTGGGTACAGATGGCTCTCTCTGAAGGCCTGAATCACTTTGCTATTTAAAAGAGCCTCCTCCATCAGAATTGATTATTTCTTGTTGCTGTGTACAATGATCTCCTGGTTCTGCTCACTTCACTTAGCATCAGTTCATGCAAGTCTCTCCAGGTCTCTCTGAAATTATCCTGCTGGTCATTTCTTACAGAACGATAATATTCCTTTACATTCATATACCATAATTTATTCAGCCATTCTCCAATTGATGGGCATCCATTCAGTTTCCAGTTTCTTGCCTCTACAAAAAGGGCTGCCACAAATATCCTTTTCCCTCGTTTATGACCTCTTTGGGATATAGTTCCAGTAGAGACACTACTGGATCAAAGGGTATGCACAGTTTGATAGGCTTTTGAGTATACTTCCAAATTGCTCTCCAGAATATTGGATCAGGGGCAGCTAGTGGATAGAGCACCAGCCCTGAAGTCAGGAAGACCTGAGTTCAAATCTCACCTCAGACACTTAACACTTCCTAGTTATGTGACCCTGGGCAAGTCACTTAACCCTAATTGCCTCAGGGGAAAAAAAGTGCTACAGAATGGTTGGATCAGTTCACAACTCCACCAACAATGTATTAGTGTCCCAGTAAAACCTTTTTCTTAACTATATACTCTCCCAACTCTTTCATATTTACCTATTCATAGGCAAACTTGCAGTTCATTCAGAAATCTTGGTTTAAGGTGTAATCACTGCCCTTAATCTCCCCAGCCTAGAAGGCAAAATAAAAGGAGGATTCTGAATCTCCTCTGAAGTGAAACAGCCCTTCTGTTTCCACCCCCACAAAACAAAACAAAACAAAACAAAACAGGTTTCCCTAAGGTTTGAGAAAGAGGCAGCTAGATAGTGCAATGAATTGAGCACCGGACTTAGAATCCAGAAGCCATTTTATAAATTCAAATCCAATCTCAGACATTTTAATAGCTGTGTTATTCTAGGCAAGTCACTTTACCCTGTTTACCTTAGTTTTCTTAGCTGTGAAATGAGCTGGAGAAAGAAAAAAAAAAGCAAACTATTTCAGTATCTTTGCCAAAAAAAAAAAAACAAAAAACAAAAAACAAAACAAAACCAAAAAACCAACAAAAAACCACAAATAAACTCCAAATGGGGTCACAAAGAGATTGAACAAAAACAAAAAGTGTGGAATGTTTCCTTTACATCTCTATTTCATTATTTTTGCCCTTTCTATCCTTCAGCTTAGAGAAGTCTGAAGGGGAGCCTGCTGTCATTTAATTTTTCATATTTATGTTTTCTTATGATACAATGATATTCAAATATATGCTTACACCACTTCCACCTACCTCTCCCCTCTGACCCCCATCCAATTAGGCCTTTGCTAATCATCTTTAGTCTTACTGCTGAACTCCAATGACTGGAGGTGAGAATGAGACTGATGACTTTGTGTAGTTTTGCCTCAATTAAATCCAATTGGCTTGAAAGCATCCATGGCTGGTCTCTGTCCTCTCTAAGAATGAAGGATGAATGACAATCTGTGAATAAGCAGCTGTAGTCTGGGGACCCAGCCTGCCAGTTTGAATTAAACAATGCTACTATTTTTCCTCTTCCCACCCCTTCTCTTTCTTCCTTCATCACATGTGGTACCTCTGTCCATATGGAGAGCCCTACCCTTACACGTGGCAAAGATATTGTCCAAAGGAATATAAATTTTGGTTTCTTATATTTTGAAAAATATTTTGGGGTTTGGGGGCTAGATTTTAATCTTCTAATTTTTAAAAAAATTTCCTAATATTCAAAAAGCTGGGACAATTAACTCTGTCTTATGCAAAGATTATGATTGCATCAAATATAGGTTTTGGGAAAACAGGTTTTGACAAAGCCTATTGTGATTCAAATTGAATATATCTTTAAACCCAAATCACTTTGAAGGGCTAATAATTGGTCCTAGTCCAGGCTTCTTTTGTCCATTTTTTTTTTTTCTTTTTGGTTTTGTTTTGTTGAGTCAAAGTAAGAGTAAATAGCAATTGTTTTTTCCTCAGACCTGAAACTCCAGAGGGAGGGTCTTCCCCTTTCCAGACTGAAGATTTAGCCTTTTTTTTTTTCTTTTTGGCAAGATTGATTTTTTTTTTGTGATGGCAAACTAGGCCATCTTTTACCTCAATTCTTTACCTAGCCTTAATCACTGAATGGGTGTTGCCGCAGGGTGTTCCCTGCCGTGGGAGCAGGGAAAGACCTTAGTGTAAAAAGAACAAGGTCAACCCACTGCATCCGGGAACGTCCCCAGTCATCCTGACCTAGGTCTTGCCGCAGGACTTTGGGAAGCGAGGCTGACAATAACACCTTTCCCCCCAGCAATTCCCCAAGCAATGGGGAAATTTTTTTTTTTGTTAGTAGATACAAATATTTCCAGAAAACAACCATCCAATCAATATCACAACTGCCATTGGATAATTAATTTAGCCAGGTGTGGTTGCGCCTGCCAAAGCTCCCCTCCAGTGCATCATTCCCTCATTTGGGCTAATTCTGCGCGCCCTCATTTGGGGTTTTCTTGGCAAAGGCCCTGGAATCAGTTGCCATTTCCTCCTCTAGTGGGTCCTTGATGAGGAACAGCTAGGAAACATTTGAGGCTGGATCCGAACTGATATTCCTACTTGACCCTAGGCAATGTTTTCTAAATGATTTAATAAGCAATGCAACTTAATGCTAATTTATGGTTTTCTAGGTCATTTCTATTGAAGCTTTGACAAAGATGGTGTTTGAGAGTTGGCGTTAGAAGCGGAAAATCTTAGGTTTAGGTCTCACTTCTAGCGCAGAGTTGCTGGGGTCATTTATTCCACTTAATGTCCGGGCCCCCTAGGTGATCTAGCGGGGATAGAACCCTGAGGCTGGAGTCAGGAAGAGCTGAGTTCAAAAGCAGCCGTGGATAAGTCACTTAACCTGCTTGCCTCAGTTTCCTCCTGGCCAACCAGGCCAGAAAGCTCAGGAAGAGTGGACAGGACTGAGAACCAAAAGAGAGACTAATTGCAGAAGGAGTGAACTCTCCCCTCCCTTCCCTTCTTCCCCTCCCCGGGCTAACCGGCATCAGAGCATGCTACATAGTACAAAGCTGGAACTGACCTCCTGGAAATCCTCCCAAACCCCCATTTTACAGAGGAGAAAACTGAGACCGAGGAAGGATAAGTGATTTAAGATAAAAGAGTTATATTATAGCTAGAAAGGAGCTCAGAAGCTATCCAGTCTTATCTTTTCAGCAAACAGAGCGGTAAGAGGGATAAGAGAATCAGGGATAGAGGTTAGGGAGTCTCAGCCTCCCAGTGGGCAGACCGAGAGACTGAGCGGCGGGACGGAGGCTCACACACTCCGCCCTCCTCGGCCCGCCCC
>JAJPUD010000256.1:28114-40908 GCA_023553655.1 Myrmecobius fasciatus
CCCCCCCAGCGCCTGCCAGGTAGGGCCGGGGAGGGAAACTGAGGCCGGCGGAGGGGTGGTGTTGTGGGGCCAGTGAACCCAGCCCCGGCGGGGAAACTGAAGCCCAGAGGCGCGAGGGATCCAGGTCACACCCCTCCCATAGGGGGGTCCTTGGAGACCATCACATCCAGAAGGGGAAACTGAGGCCTGGAGAGGTCACATGACCAGCACGGGGCGCTGGATTCGAATCCCGGCCCTGCCCTTAGGAGCTGCGATTTTCTGGGTCTCCCCTTCCACTTCCCCCAACACCCCTTCCTGCGCCAGATCGTGTTCTTCTTGCCGGGATTGTAACCTCAGTTTCCTCATCTATTGATTGATTGATCGATTGATTGATTGGAAACAGTGGGCTCAGGTGACTTGGCCAGGGTTACACAGCTAGCAAGAATATGAAGCTAGATTAGAACCCGGGTCCTCCTGCCTCCAGGGCTGGGCTCCCACCATGGTAGTGCCCCCTCATCCCCTCAGCCTGTCCCTTGGTGATGAGGGCTTAGATTCCTAAGGGGCAGAGCTCCAATTCTCCCTCAGAACTCTTGCTTCCAAGTCCAGCCCTTTTCTCCAGGGCCTGCCGGGGCCTCAGTCTTCCCATCTGTAGCATGAAGGGACTATGGCCCCTTTGCTTTTTCCTGGGATTGGGATTGACTACCCTAGCCCCCTGTGGAGCAGGGACATAGAGTGACCTTCTCTGAGCAGAAAGGTTCCTGTTACAGGAGAGCCCAGGAGAAGGCTCCTGGCCAAGATCCCATAGGGAGGAGAGCTGATGGTTCTGGGCAAAGGCACCCACTGCACAGGGGCCCTGCTCAGGTCTACCTGTCTCCTGCAGGAGTCCCTGAACTCAGCAGGAGGTCTCGCGGGGCCCCTCCCTGCATGGAGACGGGGAGGGTGGCTTGACCTGGCTGGAGGCCTGAGGGCTACCTCAACTCTCCTCCCAGTTTGGTTGGAGCCCAAGCCATCCCCAGGCTCACCTTGCTGGGCTGGGCCTGCTGGGAAGAGCCCTTCTATGGGAGACAGAAAGTCATGGCACATCAATCCTGTAGCTGGCAAGGTCTTGGGGGCTTCGCTACCAGCCCAAGTCAGTGGCAGAGCTGGATTTCCACCCTGGGCTTGAGGACAGCCGGTGGCTAGGTCACTTGAGTGGAGATGACCCCCGCGGTCCCTCCAAGCACTACTTTATGGGGCCGCCTTGTGTGGCCAAGACTCAGGTCCCGGAGGCTCATGGAAGCAGGCAGCGCCAAGAGGCCTTCAGAGTTGTGTTGGTACTCCAAGCTCAGGGAGACACAGAGAACACAACTCTTTTTTTTTTTTAATTCAATAGTATTTTACTTTTTCCAATTACATGTAAAGATAGCCTTCAATTTTCATTTTTGTAAGATTTTTAAGTTCCAAAATTTTCTTTTCTCCCTCTCCGTTACCTCCACCCTCCCCGAGACAGCAAGCAATCTGATATAGGTTACACATGTACAATGCTTTTAATTTTCCATATTTCCATATCAGTCATATTATGAAAGAAAAATTGGAACAAAAGGGGAAAACCCAAGAAAAAGAAAAAGCAAACAGATTTTTAAAAAAGGGTGAAAATAGGATACTTCGAGCAGCATTCAGAATTCATAGTTCTCTTTCTGGATGCAAAAAACATTTTCCATCCCATGTCTATTGGAATTGTATTAGATTAATGTTTTGCTGAGAAGAGCTAAGTCTATCATATCGACCCTTTTTCTTTAAAAAAAAATGAAAACAAAACAACAAAACTTTTTCTTAAATTTTATTTTTTCATCACCAGAATTCCTTCCAGTGTGCATTCCCCCTACCAGAGAGCTATCTTTTATAACAAATTCTATTTTTTAAAGAAAAAAAAAGAGGAAAAAAATCAGTAAAACTAATTGATCCTTCAAGAGTCTGAAAACATAGGCGTTGTGTCTTAGGTCCAGCCCTTCTGCTAGTAAAGGCGTGGGTCCCCCTTTAAGTCTTGGGCTTTATTTTATGGCTCAGTAGTTATGTAACATTCTCATTTTTCCTCCTCTTGTGCATTTGAAGAATCAGAAAACAACTCGACAGATTCTAGGCTCTGGGTCAGCACAGAGGCTGCTGCGTTGGGAGTCAAAAGATCTGGTTTCAAATGTCGCCCTTGTTGCTTACTTTTCTTGTGACATGAGGCAAATTGCTTCCTTTTTATGGGCCCCTTTTCTTCCTCTTGAAATTGATCAGCTTGGACCTAATGATCCGTCATCCATAATAATTCAACATACATTTATTAAGCCCTTTAGATGGACTAGGGGTAAAAAGATAACAAAAACTGAATTTACATTCTCTTTGGGGTGATTCAAGGTGTGCACAGATAAGTAATGTTCAAAGAACATCGAGCTAGAGTACTAAGCTTGGAGAACTGGAAATATTGCTTTTTTTTTTCCTTTATATTTTCTGGACTTAGCATAATGCCTAGTATGCAGTAGGTGTTTAATGAATGTTGAATGACTGATTTGGGGGATTATGCAAGGAAGTCTTTGTAAAAGAGGTGCCATTTGAGCAGAGTTGAGTGGGTTGTTATTCCATATAGTGATATGAATACCTGGAGGCAGCCAGATAGCCCTATGGATAGGTATTCTCCAGACCATATCTGCCAAAAAAAATCATAGCTTACAACTCCCCACTTAAGTGTTTGTCATTAATAGTTAGCCAGAGGATATTAATTACAGTAAAAGCATTTAATTAAAGGCATAATAATAAAGTATCACTAAAATATTTCTCCCATAAATTTAGAGCATATTTCCCCATAGATTCATATACTATCAATCAATAAATTAATATTTATATCTCATTCATATATATATATATATATAAACCAAAAAGAGTAGGGAAACCATCAAAGAGATATACACAGAGGGAGCATGTTTGGCAGGGACACATAATGTGATTTTACTTACATGTGTAGCCAAGATACCTGCACAGCAGGACAAGTTGTACCACCAGTGCTCCTGGAACCCTGACATATCCTGGCTGTGCTCCCACTGGGTCTGCTCCCCACTGGTCTCCCCAGAGCATGATGTTTTTGCCCCATATGGCTCTGTTGAGGGTGGTTCAGCTGAATGAGAAATTTCCATTAAACATGGCCTGGCCCAGCCCCACCTGGTCCCCACGGAGCTATGGAACTCCCTCCCTAGCTCCAGTGAAATTTTTTAGCTATGGAACCAGTCTCTTTCAATGAGAAGAGTAGGCTCTATTGTGTTCATTTAAAAGGCAAAGACTTTTCATGTAGAAAAATAGCTGAAATGCAAATTAAGACAACTCTGAGGTACCACTTCACACCTCTCAGATTGGCTAAGAGACAGGAAAAGATAATGAGAAATGTTGAAGGAGATGTGAGAAAATTGGGATCCTTACCTGTATCTGCTCTGAAATGAGAATGGAGAGAATGAGACTGATTTGAGAGATACTATTGATATAAAATTAACAAGACTTGGCGATTGATCAGGGATGAAGAAAAGTAGATCTGGGAATAATTTCTGGGTGTTTGGGAAGATGGGTTGCCAGTTAGGGTACCCTTTGGACTTTACATGGGAAGTTTGTAGGTAGGGAAAGTTCTCTGGGGGAAATAATTGCACATCCTTTTGTAATGTGTGATACTTGTAGGACATTTAGGAGGGGAGATCCACAAGTACTTAATGTGTATCTGACATGCAGGAAAGAGGTTAGGGCTGGATATATAGATTCAGGAATCATTAGATGAAACTTGAATCTTTAGGAACTGATAGGATCTCCAGAGAGATAACGTAGTTCAAAAGAGAAGAGCATCAGGACAAATTGTTGAGAAGCACGAGTTCTCACAGAGCAGGAAATGGATGATGATCATCAGCAAAGGAGCCTGGCTGGATACAGTCAGACCGCAAATGCCCCTTCCAGTTTTCAGTCTGTTTTTGCATAATGGCAAGGAAGTTGTCAATCAGTTCTCCTCATTTGTACAGGATGATGACTGAATAAAAGCTATTTGAACCTTATTCAGTCATCTCATACAAATGAGGAGAATTTAATTTGAACCTTTCCTTCAAAATATTCTACAAGCTTATTTAGCTCTCCTTCCTGTTCTATCTTTTCCCTATTTTAGCTTTTTCTGGGATCCTGAGGAAAAAAAAAAAAAGAAAGGTTTGACAAAGATATGTGAAACTGACTGTAGAATTTTAGAGCTGGATAGTGGCTATTCAGGCCAATCTTTTCCAAAAGGAATCCCCAAACAGTGGGCTTTTGCTTTTAGATTTAATTTAAATAATCATAATGTCATAGTATTTATGAATATTAACTTCTGGTATTAATAGAATTTAGGAAAACTAAACAGGTAAAGTATATTTCTTTTTAATTTAAGAAAAATATCTTTTAATTTGTGTTTGGATATATTGGATTACTTGCCGTCTAGGAGAGGAGGTGGGAGGAAGAGAGGGAAAAAATTTAGAACACAAGATTTTGTGAGGGTGAATGTTGAAAATCATGCATATATATTGAAAATAAAAAACTTTAATTAAAAAAATGTGAATTTTAGAACTCTTATCTCTTCCTAAGTTGAAAGGGACTTTTACTAAACTATTGCTCATAATTCTAAATGAATTAAAAAAAAGTCTTGGAGATGCCTTTTGTTTTTAAATCAACTTTTTTTTTTTGAGGCAGTTGGTGTTAAATAACGTGTTCAGGGTCACACAGCTACTAAGTGATTCATCTGCATCCAGAGAAAAGATGATGGGGTCATTGAACACAGGTCTTGCTGACACAGGGCTGGTGTTATATCCATTGCTTCACCTAATTGCCCCTAAATTATCTCTTTCTTGAAATACTGTCCTTCCCACTAGAGAATGAACTCTTAACAAAGAAAAACAATTAAACAAAACCCTTCTATATGAGATGGCCGTGTGATAAAAATACATATATCATTTCGCCCCAGGACTGGTTATTCCCCTGTGTTAAGGAGGGATGTGGATTCATGATTTCTTTGGAGCTCCCATTGGTGTTTCACTTACTTTGCTTCTTATGAGTAAGCTTTTCATTTGTTCTGTGAAAGTAAGTAGATTTAGTTTTGGTTCTGCTTATTTTCTGTATTGGTTCATAAAATCCACGTTTTTCTGAATTATTCATATCGTCATTTCTTATTACATAGTAATATTGCACTGCATTCATATGCCACAGTTTGTTCAGTTTTGGTAAGGAATGTATGACTCATTTAACTGTATATTCAGATAACCCTGCTGGGCTTATAATAATAGCAGTAGTTAGAGCTAGAGGTTTTTTTTTAAAATATAATAATAGCTTTTTATTTTTCAAAATATATGCAAAGATAGTTTCAACATTCAGTCTGACAAAACCTTGTGTTCCAAATTTTTCTCCCTTGCTCATCTCCCACTTCCCCTAGACAGCAAATAGTCTTATATAGGTTAAACCTGTACAATTCTTCTAAACATATTTCCACAATTATGATGCTGTACAAGAAAATTAGATCAAAAAGGGAAAAAAATGAGAAAGAAAAAAACAAGCAAACAATAAAAAAGTTGAAAATACTATATTGGGATCCACACTCAGTGCCCACAGTCTGGGTGCAGATGGCTTTCTCTATCACAAGACCATTGGAACTTCCCTGAATCACCTCGCTGTTGAAAAGAGCCACATCTGTCCCAGTTGATCATCTGTGTACAAGGTTATAATTGGTTCTTCTCACTTCCCTTAGCATCAGTTCATGTAAGTTGTTAGAGCTAGAGTTGACAGAAACTTTAAGGTGGGTAAAGATGTGATCTTCATTTTGATTCTCACACTGACCCTTGTAGGAGTGAGTGACTTGCCCTGACTCCCCAGGGCACCCAGCCTCTCCATTGGAGTGGAGTCATTAGGCCAGTAGGAGGCCCTTGTCTCTGAGAACCTGCAGGCCAGATGCCTTCCTTGAGTGCTCTGCGTGGAGGGGCTGGAGCAGAAGGGCTGCCCTGTTGCTCCTTGGTTGGCCAAAATGACATCCCTGTGCTGGGACATGGAGTGGCTGATGGGACCAAGAGGAGCTCGGAATGCTCTGCCGTGGCACAAATGTCAGCGGGGGGGGGGAGGGGCACACTCTAAAGTGCACCTCTTGCTTTTCTTTCGGGATCCTTTGGTTCTGCTTTGTTCAGAGAGCCTGGCACCTTCTGGGGCATACCACGCTGGGCAGTCCTGCACCAGCCTCCCCTGGCATCCAATCAATTTTAAAGTTCTTCAGAGAGGACTACAGAATATCTTGGAGTCACTTCAAGTGTATGTTTGGGATTGGAACAATGTAGTCAGCCTATCTGAGTTACCCACCTGATTGGAGTCTGAAGGCTTGGCAGTTTGGTTCAAGAAAGGACCTCGGTGACCACTGGTGAGGGGTATTCATACCTCTGGGGTGAAGGCGGCCAGGCCTTTTCAGAGCTGCTCATCCACCTTTGGTGTCCACCTCTCACCCCACTCCTACTTGTGGCTCCAAGAAACCTTATCGAACACAGCAGCCACATCCCACGAAATACCCCATGGAGAATTACATGAAGGAGATCTCCAAAACTTGTGCTCTTTCCCTTTGTCTTTTAATTTTGACCTTCTTCTGGACTGTGTTGCTGCCCTGCTGCTCCTGAGAAGGACCTCAAAGGAGACTTGGCCCACTTTATGGGGAGAGAGATAGGGAAGGAAAAGTATTACTTATTTCCATTTTATATGGAAATATTGGGGCAGCCAGGTGGCTCAATGAATAGACATTTCCTAGCTGTATGACTGGGCAAGTCAATTTACTCTGTCTGCCCCCATTTTCTCATCTGTAAAATGGAGAAAATAACAGCACCTCCTCCCCAGATGGTTGTGAGTATTAAATGAGATAATATATGAAAAGCACTTAGCAAATGAAGGGAGGTTATAAGAGCTAGCGGACTTGTTGGATGACAGTATCCAAACTAAGATTCAACAGGATAGAATGATGGACTAAATCAAATAAGTTTAAATGTTGCTGCTGCTGTTCAGTTATTTCAGTGTTGTCTGCCTCTTTGTGACTTCATTTGGGATTTTCCTGGCAGAGACACTGAAGGGGTAGCTCATTTTACAGATGAGGAACCTTGAGGCAGACAGGCTAAGTGTACTTGTGAGCATTAAATGAGATAATATATGAAAAGCACTTAGCACAGTGTCTGGCACATAGTAATCACTATATAAGTGTTAGTTAGCTATTATTGTTGTTACTGGTGACAAAACAGTCACCATTGTAAAATGACTTTCCAAAGAATAAGTTGGAATAAAAGTCCTAAGTCTTCTGACCCCCAAATTCAGTATTTGACATTATAGACTTTCTCAGTGCTCGGGGTTCCCCTTTTTTTAGTGACCCTCCTTTTCTGATTGGATTCTATTGGTGTCTATTATCTTCAAGGTTCTACCCTCAAAACATGGTTTCAGGGAAAGAGCTTCAAGGCTTTAATGAAAATGATTGGCAAGACTTAAAATAGCTTTCTTCCCAAGGTTATTTTCATTCTAAACAGTGACAAAGCCTTAAATTCAGTTCACATACCTATAATTTGTATCATTTCAGTCAGCAAGATTCTGAAAGAAGGTATTTGGAGACGCCTGAGACCTGAATCCCCCGCAATCATACCAAGCAGGCCATAGTCTGCTTTTAAAGTAAGCCTTGCCTGTAACTGATCCACTCAGTAGCGCCTGCCTCCCCTCCTTACTCCCTAATGGCCTAAGCTATAATTCTTGGGATTATTAAAATGGAACTGTTTTGAGTGGTGAGATATAGATAAGTAACTGAATAGAAACATAAAGGAACTTTAATTTTAATCCCAGGTTTCCTAGTAGCAAATATAACTCCAGAAATAATATTTAGTTCTTTTATGAAGTAAGAATAACAATTTTAGCATACTTCTCAGCTTTTGGAATTAATGAAATTATTATAATTTTAAAATTAACTTTCTGAAAATATAATAGACATACTAGCAGTCTGACTAATAATGGTTTCTTTCTTCCTATCCTTTTTCTCCCCTTCCCAACTCTGGCCACAGATCCTGCCAGAACTGTTGGGGGAAAAAGTGTAGTTTTTCGAGAATCTTGGGTGTAGAAGTAGAGAAGGATAAATGGTATAATGCATGGCTTAAATGAACTAAGGATCAGAGTCCCTAGGAAGATGGTCCGACTTAGTTGTTTTAGAATGTTTTCCCACTCTTAGGGAACATTTTATTTTATTGTACTTCTTGAAAGTCTGCCAGTTAGAGATTTGGTGAGAGTGGGGAATGGGGCTTTATCAATGCTATAAGAGTCAAAGTCAATTAGCATTACTTATCTGACAGTTTAAAAAATGCAGTTTGAGGACAGTTAAGAAACCAATAGCCATCTTAGTATAAATTTTTAAATGAATTTTTAGATCTGATACATGGAGATAGTAGAAACAGTGATTGGGAGATTGTACAAAAGTGGAGAGGTGGAAGGCCCAAGGGTATACAGCTACTACTGTTACATCTCTTTCTTTATCACTCTTCCCCTCAAAGCATATATGTGGCTTTGTCAGGGACCAGCCAAGTTGGGACTTGGGGAGAAGAGACACAGATCTATAATGGAAGGTACTAAAGAAAAACTGACTATTGGAAAGTTTTGTCAAAGAGCCAACCATGATCCACTAGGAAAAGGGGAGATTTAACAACATTGTATGCTTGGGAAGCACTGAGAGTGATTTGTCTAATGTATTACAGTCATGTGAAAGAGGAACTTGAACATAGATCTTGTGGCTTCAAGATGGTCTCTACCTGTTATGCCTTATTGCATATAGTGGGCATATATTAAACACTTAATGATTAATGGATAATCTCATTTCTTTTCTTTTTTCTTTCTTTTTTTTCTTTTTCTTTTTCCTTTTTTTTAAATTTTGGACAAGGTAACGAGTTCAGAATCAGGTGAAGTGTTGTAGCCATGAAGTATTTAGATGTCATTACAACATTTACTAGACATTCTCATGCTGTCTTTGTGGAGAAGACAAGGTAATGTCCAGAAACATGGTTAGGCAATAGTACTGTTAGATAGGATGACAGGACCCATAGAGTGGTGATTAATGGCTCAGTGTTAACTTGTAAGGAAGTTTCCAGTTGAGTGCCTTAGGGATATGACCTTGGCCTTGTTCTGCCTGACATTTTTACCACTGACTTTATGAAAATCTAGGTGGCTTGCTTGTCAAATTTGCAAATAAAGGGAGGTTGTAAGAGCTAGCTGACTTGTTGGATGACAGTATCCAAACTAGGATCCAACAGGATAGAACGATGGACTAAATCAATTAAGTTTAAATTTTGCTGCTGTTGTTCTGTTATTTAAGTGTTGTCTGCCTTTTTGTGACTTCATTTGGGATTTTCCTGGCAGAGATACTAGAGGGGTTTGCCATTTTCTTCTCCAGCTTATTTTACAGATGAGGAACCTGAGGCAGACAGATTAAGTGTACTGTTTCTACCCCCATTTTACAGGTGAGGAACCTGAGGTAGACAGGTTAAGTGTACTATTACTATCCCCATTTAACAGATGAGAAACCTGAGGCAGACAGGTTAAATAACTTACTTGCCCAGGCTCACACCTAATAAATACGAGAGACAGTATCTGAATTTGGGGCTTCCTGCCTCAAAGCCCAGTGCTGTGTCCATTGCACCATCTTCCTCTGACTTGATCACAAATGTCTCATGGTTCCATGCCTTCTGATTTCACTGTATTGTTCTTTCCATGGTACCTACCATATGCTGTCTACCTCATATAACTTACAAATAAGAATTTAATACTGGCGATTTGTTGTCCAGGAAATGATTATAGAGTTACAGTAACCATGACTTCATGAGATTGTAGTATAAGAGTTGGAGAGTAAGGGAAAAAAAGAATTTCTTTCAAAACATGGTTTTGCCAAGGGCTTGGGGCCACTGTAGAAAGTGAGCTGGGTTAGGAGAAGGGGCATCTGGGCTGGACTGAATGTCACTAGGGGAAGCCTGAGAATAAGGGGATTTGGGATGGAGTCTTGCCTCTGTGGCCAATCATCCCACCTGGAGGGGGGCATCCTCTACCTGGTGTCTCAGTTTCCCCAGCTGTAAAGTGAGGAAAGTTGGTCTCAGGAGATGGCTTTGGAAATTCTCCCTAGTTTGAATCAATGACCCTGTGGTTTGGTTTGGTTCCCAGTACTGCCACTTTAGATCTGTGTGACATTGGATCAATCACTGAAAGCTTTTGATTCTGAGTATCTTCATTTGTAAAATGAAGAACTTGGAGGTGGGGGACCTCTGAGATACCGCCCAGATCTACAAATCTTTGGTCTTGTGATTCATGGTCAGGAAATAGTTTGTCGTGCTATGGAGCCATGCTGACTACAATGAAGTAAAAATAGAAATTTCAGATACTCCAGTATTACCGAAACCAGAATAAAATTCGATTTCCCTGATACACTGTGATTATTTCAAAATATTTAGGTATAACCAGGTTTTTATGTTGTCCGGAGGCCAATATCATATCTTTTTTGTGGAAGTTAAATAAATTGGAATGTCAATAGTATCATCTTAAGAATTGCTATTTTATGAAATAGAATCATGGAATTTATAGCTGGGGGAGACCTTAGTGATCATCTAGATCAAGTCCTCCTTCTACCCTTGGGGAGACTGAGACCTAGCGACTAAGGGCCTTGAATAAAACTCCAACTCCAATTCTTCTTCTACAACACCATGGGTGGCCCCCGCCCCCAGTCCCTATTGTTGTTTTTGAGGGGTGCCAGTGATGGAGGTGTTGATATCACCAGGAAGTGTTCATGTTTGAGAGCGTTTGATGACTTGGCCAAAATACACTTTTAATTTTTTTCCAGATAGAATGTGGTATATTTAGATTAGGATTAGGTTTTGTTTTGGTTTTTTTTTTCATGTGTTTATTGATGCTTTAAAAAAAAAAAAAAAAAAACAACCCTGTTATTTCTCAACAGCTCCTGCTTCCCTAAAATACACACTAGTCCTTTGTGGTCCCATAAAACAGATCATTCAATAGATCAGCCATATCTAACAGTGTTTTCCTCATTCCTCCATGCTGAGAGGGGGAGGGCCCACGTCCTTGTCAGCCTGAAGTAGTGATTAGTTAGCATTCTGCTATCTTTCAGTGTTGTTTTCAAATGAGATAATATCAGTACAATGTTTACTTACCCCATAGCAGGTGATTAATAAATATTTGTACCTTCCCCTTTCTCTTCCCTCTACATTATTATAGTCATTTTGTAAGCTGTTTCCTTGATTTTGCTTACGTGTCTTTGCATCACCTCATACAACTGTGAAAGGTGAGTCTGCTCTCTACCACATTGAGTTTTGAGAGGCTCATTGACCTACAAGTCAGCCTGGTGGATAATTTTTTTTTTTTGACAGCAGCTTTTGAAGCTCATTGACTCTCTTAGAACTCTTGTGGTCTGTATCACTGGGGGAGAGGGGTCCCACATCCGCAATCATACTTTTTTTTTTGTCACACAGCTAGGAAGTGTTAAGTGTCTGAGACCAAATTTGAACTCAGGTCCTCCTGACGTCAGGGCTGGTGCTCTATCCACTGCGCCACCTAGCTGCCCCACCAATCATACTTTAAAGTACTGAAGAAGTTTTATTTCAGCCAGTGAGTATCAGCCAAATGCATGTCTCTTTGCAGACACTGTGCTGGGGGTAGGAGAAATGAAAGACTTTGGGGAGACAAACCTAATTCTGGACTTGACCTGAACAAGGAGGAAGTCATTGCAGGGATATAAATGATGGGAACCTTGATGTGACTGTTCCATCTTAGAATGTTTTTTAGGGAAGGAGGCTAAAGCTGGACATAAGCTGATATGCTTATTAGGTTTCAAGGAAGCAGATTTCCAAACAATTTAGAGAAAAGAGAAGCAGGATTTCATGGCCTGAAATTCTTTTTTTTTTAAATTAAAAGTTTTTATTTTATTTTCAAAACATATGCATGGATAATTTTTCAACATTGACCCTTGCAAAATCTTGTGTTCCAGATTTTTCTCCCTTTCCTCCCACCTCCTCCCCTAGATGGCAAATAATTCACTACATCTTAAACATGCACAATTCTTATATACATATTTCTACAATTAATGTGCTGCACAAGAAAAATCAGATCAAAAAGGAAAAAAATGAGAAAGAAAACAAAATGCAAACAATAATAAAAAAAAGTAAAAATGCTATGTTGTGATCCACACTCAGTTCCCACAGTTCTCTTCTCTCTGGGTATAGATGACTCTCTTCATCACAAGATCACTGGAACTGATGGCCTGAAATTCTGCTGGAAAAGTTTGCACAGAAGAAATAGGAAGCTTTCAGGAATGGAATTCTAAAGAGGCAGAGGCATTCTGATGAATCTCACTTTGATCTGAGCCATGGAGAGGAAGGTTGAACACAAGTTACTCTCTCACTGCCCCCCAGCATATGTACAAAAACCACAGTATAGAAACACATTAATCTCAAAAGGGAAGTAGAAGAAGATGGGGAGAGCAGAATATTAGAGGGAGTAGGGCCCCTCAGCAAACAGAAAAATCACAGTACAGAAATACAATAACCTCAAAGGGGAAGTAGAATATTTAACATGTATTGGACTACCTGCCATCTAGGGAAGGGGATGGGGAGAAGGGAAAAATTTGGAACAGAAAATTTTGCAAGGATCAGTGTTGAAAAATTACCCATGCATATGTTTTGCAAATAAAAAGATTTAATTAAAAAAAGGGAAGTAGAAGAAGATGGGGAGAGCAGGGAGAGGGAGTAGGGCCCCCC
>JAJPUD010000256.1:40918-58343 GCA_023553655.1 Myrmecobius fasciatus
GGAAGTAGAATATTTGACATGTATTGGACTACCTGCCATCTAGGGAAAGGGATGGGAGAAAGGAGGGAAAAATTTGGAACAGAAAGTTTTGCAAGGGTTAGTGTCGAAAAATTACCCATGCATATGTTTTGCAAATAAAAAGCTTTAATTAAAAAAGAAAAGGAAAGCAGAAGAAGATGGGGAGAGCAGGGAGAGGGAGTAGGGCCCCCAGCACACACACAAAAATCATAGAAATACAATAATCTCAAAAGGAAAGTAGAAGAAGATGGGGAAAAAGGAGAGAGCAGGGAGAGGGAGTAGGGTATGAGAATAATAAGTAAGGGAATAATCAAAGACAACAATCTCCAATTAGAAAGGAAGTGGAGCATTAAGGGGAGATTAAAAGGAAAAAAGAATGAAAAACTTAGGATCAGGTGCAGAGCAGGAGAAAGACAAGATGGGTAATAGAGCAGAAACAGATTTTCACTTTCTATATCACAAGTATTAGAGACATACAGACACACACACACACACACACACATACACATATTTTTTTTTCTCCCTCTCCCATTTTCTTATTTGTAATAAGGGAGATGGGGCAAAGAGAGGAAATAGTACAGGAGAACAGAATGTAGAAAAGTACACTGTTAACAGTCATAACCATGAATGTGAGTGGGATGTACTCATCCATAAAACAGAAGAAAATAGCAGAATAGATTAGAAAGAAAATCCAAGGATACGTAACTTAAAAGAAGAAATGCAATTGAAGCATAGAGATTCTCTTTAAAATAAGGGACTAGAGCAAACTCTTATTATGCTTCAGCTGAACTTAAACAAAAGTGGAGATAGCAATTGTAATTTCAAATAAGGCTACTGTCAAGATAGACATGATGAAAAGAGATGAGCAGGGAAACTACATTGTGTTTAAAATACCACAAACAGCAAATTAATATTAAACATAAATACATACACATGTACCAAAATACATAGCTTCTAAATACTTAAAGGGAATGATAATGAAATTATAGGAAGAAATAGAGAGCAAAACTATGATTATAGGGCACCTCACTATACTCCCTTCAAACCTGTATACATCTAACTAAAAAGTTATCAAGAAAGAAGTTAAGGACCTGAATGGACCTTAAGAAAAATGGAAGGGGACTCCAACTCAGAGATTCAGCCACATTGCAAGCTTTACTGCCTCACATGGATGTATTATTCACACACCCTTTTGCACTGACCATGGCTCATGACTAGAAAGTATCCCTGCCTTATCTTTACCTCTTAAAACCCAGCATTCTCTTCAAGATTTAACTCATGTATCCCCACCTTTGTGCCTGTCTACATGAAGCCTTTCCTTAACCCCCATCCTGGTGTCTTCTCCCTCCCCAGCACTCTCCCCTATCACCTGCTATATCTCATCCCACTCCAGATAGGATGGAAGCCCCTTGAGAGCTAGATTAATTTCCGTTGGTCTTTCTCCTCTTCCTGCCCAGCCCAATCTCCTCCACATATGTACACTTAATAAGTGCTTGATTCCTTGCTTCATAATTACCTCATTCTACAATTGATTGGGGGGCAGGTAGGTGGCTCCTTGTTTGGAAGTTTGGAAGAACTGAATTCAATGGTAACCTCAAACACTCACTAGCTTTGTGACCCTAGTTAAGTCACTCAGCTTGTTTGCCTTAATCCACTGCAAAAGGAATTGGAAATCCTTCTAGTATCTTTGCCAAGAAAACACTAGACAGTATAGTCCATGAGGTCATAAAGAGTCGGACGTGACTGAACAACAACCAAAAAAAAAAAAAAAAGAATTGAACAAAAGAAGCAGAATTGATTGCATTTTGCAACCTCCAGAAGTATCAAAAATGTGGTCACTCCAAAGTACAGTTGAAAGATAGCAACGAAAACTTTAATTCAGGATATGTAAGGACATAATCCAGTGAATACAGGCTCAAAAGAGAGCCAGACTGACAGGGATGGAAGGATTGCAGGAGGCCAGGACTGTGATAACACAGCCATCGATGGCTCAGAGACCTGGAGAGGGGCCCTGATATTGAATGGGCCATTGGAGGTGAGGGAGGGGGTGGCAATGGCATTGTGATGAATTGTTTTCATGGAGGATATTCTAACCTTATACAATCATGAATCCATTGAAGTTAATATAAAGGGCTGGAAGGAACTTGATGGGGAGAAAGCTGACCCTACTCCCCAACTCCTTGCCAAAAAAGAGATTGTTTACCAAAGAAGGATCTTCTTATTTTATATGTTGATTTAGCTATATACTTTCAGTGTTGTTATTGCTGTTTCAATCTTGTGACCTCATTTGGGATTTTCTTAGCAAAGATACTGGACTAGATTGTCATTTCCTTCTCTAGCTCATTTTACAGATGGGGATACTGAGGCCAATAGGATGAAGTGACTTGCCCATAGTCACACAGTTTGTCAATGTCTAAGGCCAGATTTGAACTATGGAACAAGAATCTTCTTGACTCTAAGGCCGGCCCTCTATATAATGCGCCACCTAATTGCTCATCTTTTAGTTGTAATATATTGGCATTAGAATCATTCTTTCTATTGGAAAATGAGTAGATGCCTATCAATTGGAGGATGGCTGGATAAGCTGTGGTATATAAAGATAATGGAATATTATTTTTCTATAAAAATAATCAACAAACTGATTTTAGAAAGAACTGGAAAGATTTATATGAATTGATGCTGAGCAAAACAAGCAGAACCAGGAATACATTGTACACGGTAACAGCAACAATGTGCAATGATCAACTATGAGAGACTCAGTTTTTCTGAGTGATTCAAAGCAATCCCAATAGACTTTGGACAGAAAATGTCATCTGCATCTAGAACAAGAATTGTAGAGATTCAATGTAAATTAATACATGCTATGTTCGCTTCTCTTTTTCTGTTTTTTTTTCTCATCTGTAGTGTTTCCCTTTTGCTCTGATTTTTCATGATTCATAAAGCAATGTGTATTAAAATAAATAAATTTACTAAAGACAAAAAAAGGATCACCCCCCCCTCAAAAAAATCGTTCTTTCTTTCCATTCCAAATGCCTGTGAACTCTTTGTTGGCCTGGCTCCAGTTCTTGGGCCTCTCAGGTGAGGGTGAGGTCCTGAGGGATTATCAGATCCAGATAAGAGAGGTGTAAACAAGCTTGGGGAAAGCTGGCAAAGAGGGGGGAACAGTTGAGGGGAGAGAGAAACCTTTTCCAGTATTACTTAATCTTCTACTTTGGACTCAGTGAAAGCAAAAGAGTGTAAATAGTTATAAAGATTAATGGGAAGTCCCAAAGTTTAACATCCAGAAGATGATGTCACTTTCTCTATTTCCCTCTTTTTTCTACTCTTTAAAATGTAGAAACTTTTAAATACATTCCATCAGGAAATTTCTCTCCCATAACATTTTTAGCTTTTTTTTTTTAATTTAAAAGCCCCAAGACCTGTATTGGTGTTCTGTATTAACTAAAGCCTCCCTCACAATATTCCTGTGTCTTGGTTCTCATGATGAAGCTTCTTTTCCTGTTCTCTGTCTCTGGTTGTTCTTTTCCAGGCTTTCATGTATATTGAATATTTTTTCAGTGACTAATATACATGAAATATATATCTTAGGCTCCACGATGGCTTTCTCATTCTGCCCCTGGATATGGATGACCCTCAAGGTTCTTTGACTTATTCTCCCCCTTACGTTTTGTCCTCGGCCTCATCCACTGCCTCTCTGCACATGACTGCTGTCACCAGTCACAGTCTAATCTCTGTCTTGTTCTTGATTTCCTAGTTTGCAGTGGACACCTTTCCAAAACAGAATTTTTCTGGGGACTTATTTGGATCCACTGTTTGTGTTGCCATTCTCCTTGTCACTTATAAGTACTGATTTTGGATGCTTTCTTTTCTCTTAAAACCCACATTCAATCAAATGTCAGTCTTGGCTTCTATTCTAAAATACCTGTTTCTTCTGACTCTTTGCTCTGGCCCGGCTCTGCCCCTGGCCTGAAGAAGGCCCCCATTAGTTCTTCCAGGTGTTATACTTTTTCAGCTGGCCTTCCCGTGAACTCTCCAGTGCCTTTTTATGTAGTCAACACTTACCATATAGATGTGTTGGCCAAATTGTGCCTCTTCAGGAGAAATCAAGTATTATAGGGAGGCCAACTTGACCTGTAATGCTTCATATTAATGCTTAATCAAATGAGCAAAATAGCTTTTACAGTGACTAATATGCTTGAAGCTTAAGACCAGCCATGATGTGTGTCTTTCTAAAATGAATTAGATATTGCATTAGGGGATGGGAACTTGAAAGTAGCTTCTTCCTACTTTCCCTGATTTTTTAAAAAAAATATAAAGTCAAATTATCTTTAGTATACTAAATAAAAGTATGTGTAACATTGTGAAAAGAACGTTGAATTTGGTGTCAGGAGATCTGGATTCAATATTTGAACCCAATATTGAATCCAGATCCCCTGACACCCAGGTCAGTGCTCTCATAATAGTACTCATGTGACCTTGCCTGGCTAGGTCATTTCATATCTCTGAGGCAGTTTCCTCATTTGCAAAATGATCTGACAGAAAATTGTTAATATCAATATTAATATAACTATTCTATCTTTATATATTCCTCACAATGTTAGAATTTCAGTGACATTCTTAGGACTCCTACACTTAAGAGATTGAGCCTTTTCTTGTCTCACTCTAGAACCTTTGCTTATAAATGAAGCCAGTTTGAGCCAGAAAGCAGCCTCTGATGTCCGTACCCCTTCCATAGGGATTCATGGCTTCATTTTACTTTTTATGGGCAAAACAGCCAGAATGTTGTGGTTTTACTCTGGGGGATTACCTGTGGTAACTGGGATCTCATAACTGGTTTTGCTATCTTGTACTTCTTCCTTCTCTCTTCTCCTAGAGCATAAGAGTCTTTCCCTGTGAGTTGGCTGGTGGGATATCCCCAGGACAGGAGGGGAATTTTGCTACTCTGTAATCTCAGTTAAAGATGCTTTATTCCCCAATTCATGGCTTTGATTTTTGAACTCTATTTTCTTTAGGTTCTAATGGATGACATTCTGATAAAAGAATGATAACAAATTGATATAGAATGTAGTTCTAAAATTCCCATTGCTTTTGGAAGATGATAGAAATATTTAATATAGATTAAAATATAAATGTGCTCAAGTCTAAGTTACCACTAACAACCCAGTATCAATACAGTATCAATAACCTAGAGAGGTGTGGATGTACTACCTTCCTTAAATGATTAATATCAGAAAAAATGCCTTGCAAACTATTAAGTACTCTAAATCTGTATGATTTGGGATTAATTTTTTCCTCTTGGGTTTACACTGGTATAGGCGATTCCCAGTGAGGAAACAACCCTCCCAATGAAGATTAGATTAGTACCTGACCTGCAGTTTAGAGAGTTGGGCTGGGTCCTGAGAAATTAAGTTATTAATGGGCCCTAGACCTACTATGCACAGGATCACAGGATTCAATTACAGTGCTAGATCTTCCTGACTCAAAGATCAGAGTAGAACAAAAAATTTAAAAATCACTCAAAGGCAGGCTTATTTTAATTTGGTATATAAACTCAGTGAGAGTAGGGATTATTTCCTTGTTTGTATTTGGACTCCCTGTGCCTGACATATACGAGGCACTTAAAATTGTTTATTGATTAGTTGATTGATGAATCATGAAGATAGATGTTGTAAACATTAAACTTAACCTCGTATTAAATGTATAGTATATTGTAGTATTTTTCTTTAAAAAGAATTTCAATACATGTGAAGATAAAAAACATTCATTTTTGTAAGATACTGTATTCTCAATTTTTCTCTCTCCCTTCCTTATCCCCCCTTTTCAAGACAGCAAGAAACCTGATATAGGTTAAATATGTATAAACATATTCTTTTAAACATATTTCCACACTTGTCAAATCATAATATTTTTCAATGAGATTATATGACTGAAAAAGTTTGTATAGGCAGGTAACATTGATCTTTTAAAACTCTTTCTGCTTCAAGAGATTTTACACACACACACACACACACACACACACACACACACACACACACCCATATATAAAAGAATTAAGAGTATCTTGTATTTCCCCTTGGACCAATAACTTCCCTTCTCCAAAGTCTGGCAGATCAATAGGGCCCCTTACTGGGATGGATATAGTAAATCATAAATGAGTCAAGGAAAGAGATAGTTACAGGAAATGTCTGATGAAAAGTGCATTTTTAGAGTTGGGAGGTCAATAAAGACTTTCGTCATCCAGGCTAGTTGGTGATGCTGCAGGCCAGGGTCGGGACAAGAGCCAGGCACCTTTGGGTCCGTTATTGAAAGAGGAGAGCCCAGCATGTGATGCTAGAGATGCAAAGTAGCCTACCCTGGAGATAGGGGGTTGGGATGGAGTTTGGTCAAATCTTCGTGGATGTGGCTCAAGGGCAGACATTTGAACTTGAACTTGGTGTAGAGAGTGTGAAGGCCCTACTCTCCTGCACCCTGGTAGGTTAGAGCTCAGCCTTGGTCTGGGCAGAGCTTCAGCATTTGGTCAGAGGAGGAGCATGATTATTGGAAGGGGTGTGAAACAGTCTAGAGTGCCAAGGTCATTGAGTAACCTGAGGCTGTGTACGTGTGATTCATCTATCTGTCCGTAGTTTGTACTTCAGGATTCCCTTGAACTGTAGTTAAAATAGTGGTTGTACCCAAACTGAGTGTGCACATGCTGTGCTAAGGGGACACAGCCAGGAAAGTGATGGGGGGTAGTCCTGGCCTCCCAGGGGTGTGGCTGATTCTAAAAGGAGGATGCCCTTTTATTCCCCTGGATGGTGGCAGAGCACCCAGAAGCCTTTGTAGAGATCTACCTGAGATAATCTTCAGTGTGGGGTCTGTCCTGAGAGTGGATGCCTCTTTATCATATTCCTAGTGAAAGAACAGCGATTTGGAGGACTTGGAGAATACTGTCCTTGAAGCAGAAGGAATTAGGCTTCAGAGGGACAGAGGGAAGAGAAGGCATTGTGTGACATGAAAAATCACCTAAAAATAAGCAGAGGCACAGTAGGTGTCACACTGATGTGACCATAGAACATTGTGCGACTTGAAAAATATTGACAGAAGTCATAAATACTGATCTGGGAGGGGATGGAGGAAATTTGACAGCAAAATAGTTGGAATCAAGACATATGAAAAATCACTGCTCAAAGTAAGTATTTATTAATGCATATTATATCTTTTGGAGGGGAAAATATCCTTAGCACTGGAATTTATTTCCTGGCTCCTTTAACATTATGCAGAACACAGTTTGGGAAAGAATGGGAAGATCATTGGATTGGGAACTGGGAGATCTGGCTTGGCTTTAGGTTTAAATGCTGCCAAAGACTTTGGGGGAAATAATATCACCCCTCTGGATGTTTTCTCATCTATAAAATAATAAATTATGTAAATATTTGAAATATGTCAGTCTTGAAAATGATAGGATGTGCTAATCTTGATTCATATACCTAAGTGTGACAAATTAGAAGTGGTATAGTGTATGGTGGATAGAAGGTTCCCTCTCCCCATGGCAGCAAATCCATCTTTGATTTCTTTTTAACACTGGGATCATGGGCACGGAATTTAACTTCTTTGAGTCTCATTTTCCTTGTCTGTAAAAGGGAGGTATTTGAACTCAATAGCCTCTTCAGTTTTGTCCAGCAATACATCTATAATCTTATAAAATGATTTCCTTCCATCTTTTCATAGATAAACTTACCTATATCAACTTAATTACAGATGTGCTGTGTTATGTGGTGGGTTGTTTAGGTAAAAGGGGTTGCTGGAAGATTTAAAAAAATATGATTTTGCCTTATTTTGACCATTTAATTATATTATCCCATTGGTTTCAATTTTCCTCCAGCCTGGGAAAGCCATTCTAGAAATTTATTTATTTTAAGTTCATTGAAGGGCAGGTTTTATTATTTTAGGTTGCGCAATAAAGGGAGTTTACATTTTCAGAAAGACAGAAATCAAGTCTGTCACTTTGGTAAGATGTCTGAATGACATATCCAATGAATAATTTCTGACCTCATTCACAATTGTGGATAAGCTATGTGACTTGGTTCCTTAAGAACTGATTAGGTACTGAGGGAAAACCACAAGAGCGACTCGGTGAGTTTTGTTCTGATTGAGATGGTTTTACGTAAGAAAATATGCCTTAAATATTTTGCATAAGATCACTTATGTGTCTTTTAAAACTGACTCATATGCTTGATACCTACTTGCTACCTTCACTGCAAAGCTAAATTTACACAGGGCCAGAGCTGGTCATTTAGTTTTTTTTAAACAAAAAAACATGTAGATCATATTGCCCCAAGATACCTTAATCAATGAATTTTTTTCTCAATAGTATTTTATTTTTTCAAATACATGTTAAGATAGTTTCTTTTCTTTTCTTTTTCTTTTCTTTCTTTCTTTTTTTTGGTGAGATATTTGGGGTTAAATATTTAAGGTTGGGTTTGAACTCAGGTGTTCCTGACTTCAGGGCCAGTGCTCTATCCAGTACGCCGTCTAGTTGCCCCTGAGATAGTTTTCAACATTCATTTTTGTAAAACTTTGCGTTCTAGATTTTTCTCCCTCCTTCCCTTACCTTTCCCCTCCCCAAGGCAGCAAGCAGTTTTTAAAAACGTTTCCATCTTTGTCATGTTGTGCAAGAAAAATCAAACCAAAAAGAAAAATCACAAGAAAAGAAAAAAAAGGTGAAAATACAATGTTTTGATCCACATTCAGTCTCCACAGTTCTCTCTCTGATATGGATGGCATTTTTCATCCCAAGTCTATTGGAATTATCTTGGATCATCTCATTATAACATGTACTTTTTAAGTATGCTGAGACAAACCACTTAATTTTAGATGCATGCCACATTTATTTCTTTTCTTTTTCTTTTTCCTTTTTTGCTTTTTTGCTGAGGCAGTTGAGGTTAAGTGACTTGCCCAGGGTCACACAGCTAGGAAGTGTTAAGTGTCAGGTCAAATTTGAACTCAGGTCTTCCTGACTGACGGGCTGGTACTCTATCCACTGTGCCATCTAGCTGCCCCAGGGCTTGAAATTTTCAACAGAGAAATATGTGTTTTGTCCTCAGAGCAGTGGGGAGTGATGCCATGATCGGCCTTGCACCAGAGAAAGATCAGTTTGTCAGCTGTGTGGAGTGTTAGTGGAGAGGGCAGAGACTTGTGATGGAGTCCTTGAGAGTCTGGTTGGGGGGGCGGTGAGATGTCGAAAGATGGGAGAAATGGAGAGGAGACGGACTGGAGAAAATCTGGGCGAAGGATCAGTGAATGAGAGGGAAGAATCTTAGGTGGCAAACTTGGTGTCAGGAAGAATGGTCAGGGATCTTTGACAAAAATAGGGAAGCTCGGAGGAGTTAATTTAGAGGAAATATCAGTTGAGTATGTTTGGGATGGACATGTCTTGTAGGCAGTTGGAGGTATAGGACTGGATCTCAGGAGAAAAAGGAGAGCAACAAATGTGAATTTGGGAGATGCTTCTTCACCAGAAGTTTGACCACTTGTTGATAAAGTATTTGGCCATAGTGATGGATGAAATAATTCTATAATGTTCAAATATATATATATATGTTAAATCAAATAGATTATTTCCATTTCATTTCATTTAATAGTACCTTTTTATTTACCTAAATGAATATAGCAAGCATTTGGGTGTCTGCAGTATGAATTAATTAGTCCTGGATCTGGGATCTGAGGTCCTGCCTTTTGAGCGTATCTCTCTTTGATATTTGTCACTCAAGCTATCTCCTTATGTGTTTCTCTGATCCTGAGGTAGTTTAGGATAAAACTGGTAGAGATCTTGTACCAGGATGAGACAGTGAGGCTCACCCCAAAATCAGGAGTTGGAAGAGGAAATCAGTGATTCAGAGTGAGATTGATAGATGGTAATAATAGCAGCAGATGGTGGAAGCTTCAAACTTACTGAAAAGAGAGGCTGTTTAGAGTGCTCTAATAGTTTACAACTGACTTCATTAGAATAGAGAGACTAGTAGTAGTGGTATGGAAGAGGCAGCTTAATATGGTGGTACATCGGGTCTTGGAGAGTCAAAGAGGAAGAAATTGAAAGTGGTTTTAAGATTTGTGCTGAGGTCACTGATTAGTTGGTGGTCCTATTAAAAGGACATTTGGCAGGTAGAAAGTAATAGAAAAAAATCCAAGGATTTCAGTGTATGGAACTTTGATATTGAGAAAATCTAATGGAAAAGACTTAACCATTGAATGAAATTGATGAGGTTAGACATTGGACCCTAATATTCCAAGCTGAAAATGAGCAAAGAATATTAGCTAATTAAATTCAAGAATTTCCTAAGGGCTTAATATGTTCCAGGTACTATACTAGGCATTGGAGATACAAAGGCAAAAATGAAAGTTTGTGTTCTATTGAGGGACAGCGACACATCTTTACATAGATAAGTCAGTTCAAAGTATAGATGGTTGTTTTTTGTTTTGTTTTGTTTTGATTTTTTTTTTTAAGGGAGAGGGAGTGACAACTAATAACTGGATAAGTCAAGAAAGGCCTCCTAGAGAAGGCAGAGTAACAGCCAGTGGAATGCATCTGATTTGAGAGAGGAAGTGTCATGTACATATAGAAACTATCAAACCCGTTTGACCGAAGTCCAGGAAATGGGAGGGCCTGGAGCTAGGTTGTAAAGGGTTTTAACTGCTAACCACAAGAGTTTAAAACTGATTAAAAAGAAAGCCATCAGCCCTTTTTGTAGTGGCTAGAAACTGGAAACTGAATGGATACCCATCAATTGGAGAATGGCTGAATAAATTATGGTATATGAATGTCATAGAATATTATTGTTCTGTAAGAAACTACCAGCAGGACGATTTCAGAGAGGCCTGGAGAGACTTGCATGAACTGATGCTGAGTGAAGTGAGCAGAACCAGGAGATCATTATTCACAGCAACAACAATACTATATGATGATCAATTCTGATGGACATGATTCTCTTCAACAATGAAAAGCTTCAAACCAGTTCCAATTGTTCGGTGAAGAAAGCCATATACACCCAGAGAGAGGGATGTGAAATGTGGACCACAACATAACATTTTCATGCTCTCTATTGATGTTTGCTTGCATTGTGTTTACTTTCTCTGATTTTTCTTTCTTGTAGATACAATTTCTCCTGCACAAAAAATGATGTGTGGAAATAACTATATATATATTTGATTTCTTAAGTATTCTAACATAATTAACATGTAGTGGATATCCTGCCATCTGGGGAGGGATGGGGAGTAGGGGGGGGGAAATTTGTAACAGAAAGCTTTGTAAGGGTTAATGTTGAGGAATGACCCATACATATGTTTTGCAAATAAAAAGTATTAATAAAAAAATAAAAAATAAAAATGAAAAAAATATCACAAAAAAAAATAAAAATAAAAAGAAAGCCATCAAAGCTTCATGAGCATCTAAAACTATATTATAAAGCAGCGGTCAACAAAACCATTTGGTATTGGCTAAGAAGTAAGAGTAATCAATCAATGGAATGGGTTAGGTTCACAGGACAAAATAGTCAATGACTATAGCAATCTAGTTTTTGACAAACCCAAAGACCCCAGCTTTTGGGATAAGATGTCACTATTTGACAAAAACTGCTGGGAGAATTGGAAATTCTTATGGCAGAAACTAGGCATTGAGCCACACCTAACACTGTATACTAAGAGAAGGTCAAAATGGGTTTATGATTTAGACATAAAGAGTAATATGATAAGCAAATTAGAAGAACAAAGGATAATTTACCTCTCAGATCGGTGGAGAAGGAAGGAATTTTTGGCCAAAGAGTACAAACTGGAGTACATTATTGATCACAAAATATATAATTTTGATTACATTAAGTTAAAAAGGTTTTGTACAAACAAAACCAATGCAGACAACATTAGAAGAAAGGAAGTAATAAACTAGAAAAAACATTTTTACACTCAATGTTCTCGTTTCTAAAATAAGATGACAGGAAAAGATAATGATGAATGTTGAAGGGGATATGGGGAAACTAATACATTGTTGGTGGAGCTGTGATCTGATCCAACCATTTTGGAGAGCAATTTGGAACTGTGCCCAAAGGGCTATCAAACTGTGCATACCATTTGACCCAGCATTGTTTCTACTGGACTTGTATCCCAAAGAGATCTTAAAGAAGGGAAAGAGCCTCACATGTGCAAAAAATATTGGTGGTAGCCCTTTAAGTAGTGGCAAGAAACTGGAAACTGAATGGATGCCCATCAATTGCAGAATGGCTGATATAAATTATGGAATATGAATGTTGTGGAATATTATTGTTCTATAAGAAATGATGAGCAGGTTGATTTCATAGAGACCTGGAGAGACTTACATGAACTGATGCTAAGTGAAATGAGTGGAACAGGAGATCATTGTACATGGCAACAAGAAGATCATATGAAGATCAATTCTGATGGATGTGGCTCTTTTCAACAATAAGATAATCCAGGCCAGTTCCAATGATCTTGTAATGAAGAGAACCATCTACACACAGAGATAGGACTGTGGGAACTGAGTGTGGCTCACAACATAGATTTTTACTTTTTATGTTTTTTTGTTTTTTTGCTTGAATTTTGTTTTCTTTCTCATTTTTTTCCTTTTCGATCTGATTTTTCTTGTGCAGCATGATAATTGTATAATGTATTAGATTTAACATATATTGGATTGCTTGCCATCTAGGGGAAGGGATCAGGGAAAGGGGGAGAATTTGGAACACAAAGTTTTGCAAGAGTCGTTGTTGAAAAATTATCCATGCATATGTTTTGAAAATAAGAAGCCTTAATTAAAACAAACAAACAAACCCAAAACTTTATGAGCAGGGATTTGACAGGATTTGATCTTTAACACCTAGCTGTGGAAGACAGATTGAGTGGAGACCAGCTAGATTCATGGATGCCAATTAAGCCAATCATTAAGATTCTTGTGGTACCATTTGGGTTCCTGTAAGGAGATAAATTATTTGACATCTGCCTTGAATTTAGAGACTTGTAATTTAAGGGAAAAATGTAAAATGAAATTCTCAATATTATTGAAAGCAGAGCTCCAAGAAAGATATAAATGAATTTATTATAAGCTAAGATAACTAAATATATCATCTTGTCAAGTATGGGATCTCTGAAAGCTATTTCATTGCACATGAAATATTAACTGTTTCCTTATTATATATTTTTAACTGCAAATAGAAACTCATAAGAAAAAGCTATTAAATAAAAAATGAAAAGTGAAAGTATACCTTCAGAGTCAGAATGCTTTAAGAGCTGTAATATATTGCAAGAGTCCTAATTTCCAGGTGTTTATTGTGGGGATCATGCAATGATTGCCCTTTTGGGTATTTTGAGGTTGAACATATAATCAAACAATTGGAAGGAACAATAGAACAAATATCCTCTCTACAGTATCACTAAAAATTGATCAACTAGTCTCTGCTTGAGATGAGAGGGAACCTACTTTATCCAAAGTGCCTATTCCACTATAATAATTTTTAGGAACTTTTTCTTTATATCAAGCCTCTGAAACATTCTCCCATTATCCCTAGTTTTGACCTTTGGGGTCAAAGGGAACACATCTTTCTAATCCTTCTTCCAACCAACAATTTCAAATATTGAACCTACTCTTTTTTCAGAGGGGATTTGACTTCTCATATGATGTCTTCTCAATGGCTTATCCTTCTTTTCCTCTTCTGGACACCCTTTTATCAATGTTATTAATATATGGTATCCAGAGTTGAACACGATATTCTAGATATGGGCTGAGTAAGTCAGAGTACAGAGTTGTTTCAATAGACTATTATACCTCTTATAACATAGCCCAGATCTCGATCTCCCTTTCCCTTTCCCTCTCGTTCTCCCTCTTCCTCTCCCTCCCCTTCTGTCTCTCTATCTCTGTCTCTGTCTCTCTCTCTTCCCTCTCTTTCTCTCTCCCCAACTCTGTTCTCTCTTTCTCTTTATATTTACATATTTTGTGTATACATATGTATATATAGATATATACATATGTAAGTATATATATCTACACATATGAAAGAGACACAGAGAGAAAGGAGAGAGGAAGAAAAGAGAGGGAGAGAGCAAGAAAGAGGGAGAGAAAGAGGAAGAGGGAGAGAGAAAAGGAGAGGGAGAAAAAGCGGGGGAAAGGAGGAGGGAAAGGGAGAAGGGGAGACAGAAATGGAGAGGAAGAGGGAAGAAGGGAGGGAGAGAACGATTTTTCATTGTTGACATATGTCTTGTGGTCTATTAAAATCCCCAGATGATTTTCAAATAAATTATATTACCTCCATCTTATATTTGTATTATTTTTTTTAACTCTAAGGTGAGACTTTTAATTAACGAGTCTCTATTTAAAATTCATCTTATTAGAGTTGTTGACCCTGATATTTTTGGATTTTAACTTTAACATGTTAGCTATTATACTAATTTTTTCTAAGCTGTAAATTTATAAGCATAACTTCATTGAAATCAAAATCTTAACATAGAACCAAGGATACATCCTTGTGGAATGCATGACAGATTTCCCTTGACATTGTCATTGAGCTACTTATCATTGACTGCATTTTGGATCCAGCTATTAAACCAATTACTAATTCACCTAACTGTACCATATCTCTCCAACTTCTTCACAAGAATCAGTTGAGAGACTGTCTAATGCTTTGACAAAATCTAGATAAATGTTATCTAGATCATTTCTCTGATCATCCTTTTAAAAAAAGAAATAGTTATTTGGGCATAACTTGTTATTGAAAATAACCATTCCATTTAAACAATTAATTCTGGGATTTTGCCAGGTCAGAGTCATGCTCACTGGCCTATGGTTGTAGACTGCATTTTTTCCAATAGCTCATCTATACCCTGATCTTTTGAGTCTCACTGACAGTCATTCATCAATCACATCTGCAGCTTTTGCAAGATTGTTAAGTAGTTACCTAACAGTACCTGGGGGTAACTATACTAAAGTTTAGTATATAGATAGGTATAAACCTATACTAAAGTCATTGAGTACAACCAGATGCTTTCTATCTCGTATTATCATTTTTTTGGGGGGGTGATATATATATATGTATATATATATATAATATATATTTTGGCAAGGTAGTGGGGTTTAAGTGACTTGTCCAGAGCCACACAGCTAGTAAGTTTTAAGTATCTAAGGTCAAATTTGAACTGAGGTCCTCCTGACTTCAGGGCTGGTGCTCTATTCACTACAACCATCTAGCCATTCTCTCCCCATTGTTTTTGGAAAATCCAAATAGCTTTCTTAGCTTGAGAAAACAGAAACAAAAGAAGGGATGAGTAGTTTTGCCTTCCCTCCATTGTTGGTTAATCATTGCCCCATCTCCCAGAGCAGCTTTTTTCTGGACTCTTCTTTCCTCTAATATAGGATACATTTACCAAACTAAGTCACTGGAAACTTGAATTTAGCATATTTCACAATGTGCTTGATATGAGATCATCAAACTAAGTAGTTTAGCAATTAATTTAGGATTAAACCTCCTATAATATACTCATCCTGTATATTTACCTGTTAATTTGTTGGACTGTTCCCCATTTCCTAAGATGAAAGCAATAATAATATTTACACTTAATAGGATCAGAACACTTCCTCCCCATCTTCTCCCTTCCACCCCCTCCCCATCATGGTCAGATTTCCCTGATATTCTGGTCTAGTGAATCTACACAGAATAATGTATCATTCTTAATTTTAAGTAACAGTTGTGGCATTAATATTTTGAAAATAATATAAGGCAATTATTAATTATAATATTATGTACCAGGCACTGCTAAGGGCTTTAGAATAATCTTATTTGTTTTTCCCAAGAACCCAAGAGCGAGGTTCTTTTATATTATCTACACTTTACAGATAAGGAAACTATGGCAAATAGGCTAAATGACTTGCCAAGAGTTACACAGCTAGTGAAGGTTTGAGTCTGATTTGATCTCAGCCTGGCATTGTACCTATTGTCCACTTCTGGGGTGGGGAGGGAGGAAGACAAAGGGGAGCTGCAAGGGGTTATTTCTTTTACTCTTATTAACATTCCTTTAGTTGTCTTTATTATAGTGCTTGGTGCCTGAGTGCAACTCTTGGGTATTGGTAGTATTGCAGAGATTTTCAGCCTGAAGCTGGTCAGTCATCCATTTATAGAAGGAACAATAGAAGGGCTTAAATGGTCCAGGCTTTATCAAGAGGATGAAGATCCTTCCGTAACATTCCCATAAGTGATCCTCTGACAAATGCTGAAGACCTTTAGTGATGGTGAACTAATGCAAGTGGCCCATTCAGTTAAATGCCTGTTTTTTTAAAGATGAACTTGATGTGAACCAAATGATGTGATTTGGAGAACAATTTCTGGTTCCAAATGATGTGTTTGGGGTTTAGCAGCAAATGGTGAGATTATAGACACCAAATGTTGGGATTCAGTTTTATGATGAATTCACAGTAGACTTTCTCTTTGGCAAAAGCTTAATTAGGAGAAGAGGTTACAGACAAAATGAAAAGATACAATAGACACCAAGAATGGTAAATATGAAATAGAGTTGAAAGAGTATATAGTTAGTAAAGAAAAAAATTTTCGCAATTAATGATGGAAAAGATTCTCTAGTAGAACTAGGGGAAAGGGGACATCACATGAGGATGGAGTAGCTTAGCTGGCAAACTAAATCTATAGAGGACATTAGCACCCTAAAAGAGTTATAAGAAGGAGAAAGAATAGAGACGCGAGGGGAGAATGAGAAGAGAGACATGAGGGAGGCAGAATGCTGTGACGGGCATAACCCAAAGAGCTTCAACAAAAATGGCATGAGTCATGGACAGATTTATAGGGGAAATTTAACCTCAGGGGTTTGACCTAACTTGGATTTCTGAGTAGACATATCAAGGTAGGGCCATCCATGACCTCCACAGAGGGTGGGATTTTGAGGTTAAACTGATCCCTATCAGTGCCTTTCCCTGACTGCCAGAGAATAATTTCATCAGTGCTTCTCTGCCTAGTTACTCAGAACTTCATCAAACTGATGTACCCTTAAAAATGTAACCTTTTTTATTAAAGCTTATTATTTTCAATACATATGTATAGATAATTTTCAACATTCACCCTTGCAAAACCTTGTGTTCCAAAATTTTTTTTCCTCCCTTCTCCCATCCTCTCCCCTAGACAGCAAGTCATCCAGTATGTTAAACATGTGCACTTCTTCTGTACATATTTCCACAAATATTGTGCTGCATGCACAAGATCAAAAAGGAAAAGAACGAGGAAGAAAACAAAATGCAAGCAAGCAATAAAAAAAAAAAAGGCGAAAATGCTATGTTGTGATCCACACTCAGTTCCCACAGATTTCTCCCTGGGTGCAAATGGCTTTTTCCATCACAAGATCACTGGAATTGGCCTGAATCATCTTGCTGTTA
>JAJPUD010000256.1:58353-70284 GCA_023553655.1 Myrmecobius fasciatus
CTTATCATTCATCCAGAATCACTCTCTCCAAAGTTGCCAGTCTTAATCTCTTAGTTATCAAAGGTGATGGTCTTTTCATCATCCTCATCCTTCTTCCTCTCTCTGAAGTGTTTGACCACCCTTTTCTCTGCGTTTTCTTAACATTTCTCTCTTCTGGTTCTCCAGCTAATCTGACTGCTTTTTCTTTGTCTCCTTCCTTGGTTAATCTTCCAAATCCTGACCCCTGACTTTGAGTTAACTTTAAGACTCTGACCTGGAGCCTCTTTTCTTTGTGTATGCTTTCACTTGGTGATCTCATCCAGATCTATAAATCCAGCCCTATTTTTTCTTCTCAGCTCCAGTTGTTTATTACCAGATATCAAACCCAGTATATCAAAAATAATTATTTTCCTCAACCCCTGACATCCCTTTTCTAAACTCTATTTCTGTCAAGTCCACCCACCATCTTTCCAGTTTCTCAGATTTGTAATTTTAGTTATTCCAAGGATATAGTCAGCTGCTAAATCTTGTCATTTTTACCTTAATATCCCTCATTCAGATTCTCTCTCTCTACTTAGTCTGCCACCCCAGTGCAGATTCTTCTCATCTCTCACCTGGACCCCTTCAGTTGTCTCCTAATTGGTCTCTTTGCCTCAAGTCCCCAGCATTGCCCTCTCCAATCAATTCTTCACATAACTGCTCTCCTCCTCAACAAATTTCAGTGGTCGCCTAATACTTTAGGATTAAATAAAAAAAATCTTTATGGCATTTAAATCCCTTCCCAACCTATCTCCATCTTTCTTTTCTAAGCACCTGGGTAGCAAAGTGGATTAAGTATTGGTGTTAGGGATACGTGTGTGTGTGCATGTGCACGCATGCACACACACAGTATCTATTTATCCCTCCATCCTTCCATCTAATCTATCTATCTATCTACTTGTCTGTCTATCTATATGCCCAGTGAGTCCTTCCTTATTAGAAAAGAAAGAGAAAAAAGAAAAAAAAAGCAGTTCAGCAAAACCAACACACCAGCGTTATTTGAGTAAGTACAATATTTCACACACTTAGGGTGTGTTTTTAGCAAAGAGAGGAGTACATTTTCTTGTCTTTTCTCTTGTACAATTGATAGTTTTAATGATACCTTGTTCAATTTCTTTGTGTTTTTATTTCCACTCTTGTTATCATTGTGCATATTGTTTCTTGGTGCTGTTTACTTCCCATAAGTTCCTAACAGTTTTTCAAGTTCCTCTCAATCTTTCCTATTATTATTTCCTATATGCAGAAATAGTACATTACTTTGGGTACCATGAAATAGAGCTCTATACCCTAAATGATCTGAGGTGGTTGTAGTCCTGCTTTTGCCTGACATGCTTTACATTTAATGCCTTAGATTCCATTGTCACCCAACTTGAGGATCAGAATTTATTCACTTTGGCAAGCTATAGTTTGTTTAAATTAGAATAGGAACAGACTTACCTTTGTAAAGAAAGAAAAAAGGAGTTCAAGGAACTTTCAACATAACAAATGATAGGAAGAGAAAAAAGAAGTGGGTTGTGAAATCTGGTTATTTAAGGATTCAAAAAATATTTTTGCTCCTTTGTCCATCTGAGCCATTCCATATTAGAATGTCTGCCTTTACTACTATTAACTAAGGGAGGTACTGGAAGAATAAAGGCATTTCCTTGGTTTTTTATTTGGTACAAGATGGTTTGTAAGTCGTATCTGCTGCTGGATAGTGCCAGTCTGTCCTTTGTCATTTCTTCAAATTGGATCATCCAAACACAAATGAGTCTAGTGCATTTTTTGAACTTAGCTTTTTGGGGTGTGAAAAGGTTTTTGTTTTTTGACTTTTTGTACTGAGGGCAAATGAGTTAGGAAAAAATTTGTTAGGAATGAATGGCTTCTTTATGTTTCAGGAAGGGTTGCAATTAGAAGATCCTGTGATTCTGAGGCCCTTCTCCCTTCCCCTCCCCTTTTTGGGATTTTAATATTTTTGTTATTCTGAATTTGACAAATGAAGATCTCTTGGTGAAAAGTTCATTTGCTATTCAAAAATGACATTTTTTTGAGAGGTTTGTTTAGAGTTTAGATTTTTTTTAATAGCTTGTAGAGTGAAGGATTGAGTGTTATTTGAATTCCTCTTTAAATTTGCTTAAACCCATCAGTTGGTTTTCTAAGTATTGTTGTGTGTATGTGTTTTAAAATTAATCTGTGTTGTTTCTTTAATGATAAAAGTCCATATAAGAAGATGATTAATCTGCTTTTTTTCTTTTTCTTTTCCAGGTCAAATTCTGTCTGTGAAACTACCAAACATTTTAGATCACTGAAGCCATTGGCTTTTGTCTGCTCTTTGCTTTAAAGCCCTGCTTGTATTTGAGTCACCTGCTGTTTTCTCATGCACGCTGAGACCCACGGAGCACAGGGACAGGGGTATTGTGACAACAATATGACTAATAGTAAAGGAAGAGCTATCACAAACAGAACCAGCGGCATAGTCAACAGTGGAGAAAGATTGGTAAATTGGACTCTCCATTTAAATACAGTTCAGCCTGACACATTTTTAAGCCTTCTATTGAGTATGGTGCCTGTCATTTATCATAAAAATCAAGATGGCATTTGGCAAGATGGCCTGCCAGCCTCAGCACAGACATTTAACATAAGAACAGATCAACACACGGAGTACCATCATTTCTCCGAGCAATCTTTTCATGGCAATAACGGACATGTTCCATCAAGCTGTAGCCCAAAGTATGATGACTATGCTAACTATAATTACTGTGATGGAAGGGAGAGTTCAGAAACGGCTGCCATGTTAAAAAATGAAGACATGTCTAGTGATGGTGATGAAGATCTTATTGGGGAAGGGAATCACAGATTGCCAAAGGAGTCCAGTGGCACGATGGCCTTACAGATCCTGGTGCCATTTCTGCTGGCAGGATTTGGAACGGTTTCAGCTGGCATGGTTTTAGACATAGTACAGGTGAGTGTTCATTTTTTTGTGTTTTAATTAATCTAGTTTCCAAATCTGTCTTATTACAGAAGACTAAAATGTTTAGGGTTTATTGGCCAATGATTGAAAGATTTACTATAAATATATCAATCGGCTTGCAAAATGAACAGAATAGTATAATCTGGTAAATTATAAACTAGTGGAGCTTTGTAATTTTTGAATTTCTGAAAGACTGACATGATTCTGACCATGAAAATAGTAATGTAGCATCCAACAATGAGTAACAGAATAAAAAACCTGAATAAATTGGAAAGATACAGATGCTTCATTAAATGTTTGTTAACAGCATCTGCCTGTTTTCCCACATCCCCACCAGTGCTGTTTTTTTTTTTTTTGCTGTTGATAATTTTTTTAAAGTTTGATGCTACCACCTTTTACTTTAGTCCAAAATTACATCTTTCACATTTATTATGATTTAAGTAAATGCCTTTTAAAGGATCAGTTTATGAAATAAAAACGAGAACCTTTTTTGTCATCAGACTATGCCTTTTGCTATATTATTGTTTCTTCCAACTTTCACCTCTATTAAGTAGATGTTATTCATGTGGATACTAATTTGAAAATTGCTTTCTATTAATAAAGAGGTCGCTGGTCACTTGTTTCAGAATTTTTTGTATCTCTTCTAATCACTTTTGTTCCATCAATCATTTTCTGTTTTATGAAGTTTCATTCTTTTCTTTTTGGGTGAGTTTTCCCCTAAGTCTAGTAACATTCTCTGTCCTAAAAAGAAAATAAGAAACCTTCCTTTAAGTCTTGCCATCCTATCTCCATTCTTCACTCTCAACCTCAGAGTAATTGATACTTTCTGCCTCTACTAACTCATTCCTCATCCCTCCTCTTGCCATGTATTCTCATGGAGTAGAGAGGTTTCCATCGTCACCAATTTACTGACACTGCTTTTTTTCATTGTCACTGAGCATTCTTCATGTCACCAAATGTGTACTGGAGCCTTTTCTCTATCTTCAATGTTTTGGGACCAATCTGTGATAGTTGAGGCTGAGCCATCTTTTTTCCTCCTGGCTAGTTAAATAAAGCTCTATTTGATTCGGCCACACATTTAAAGGATCATCCCATTACTCTGCTGACTTTCACTGCCCAAATCCTAGGAATAGCTGTCTACATTTGTTTCTATATCCTTACATCTCACTCATATTTTTGCCCCTTTGCAATTTTGTTTTCTGATTCCACCATTAAAATGAATCTTTTCTATCCAAGGTTTCTAGTGGCTTGTTAATTATTAAAATTTAATGCTCTTTTCTCAGTTCTTAACCCTCTTTGTTGATCTGTCTGCAGCAGTTGACCCTATTGACTGGTTAACCAATGTAGTCTTTTTTTAATTAAAGCTTTTTATTTGCAAAACATATGCATAGGTAATTTTTCAACATTGACCCTTGCAAAGTTTTCTGTTACAATTTTTCCCTCCTACCCTCTCCCCTCTCCCCTAGATGGCAGGCAGTCTAATACATGTTAATTATGTTAAAATATTTGACAGATTGAATATGTATATATATATATATTTATACAGTTATCTTGCTGTACAGTAAAAAAAACTGAGAAGGAAAACATAATGCAAGCAGACATCAAGAGAGAGTGTGGAAATACTATGTTGTGGTCTAGACTCAGATCCCACAGGCCTCTCTCTGGGTGTAGATGGCTTTCTTCATCACTGAACAACTGGAACTGGTTTGAAACATCTTATTGTTGAAGAGAACCATGTCCTTCAATATTGAACATCATATAGTCTTGTTGTTGCTGGGTACAATGATCTTCTGGTTCTGCTCATTTCACTCAGCATCAGTTCATGCTAGCCTCTCCAGGCCTCTCTGAAATCATCCTGCTGGTCCTTTCTTATAGAACAATAATATTCCATAACATTCATATACTATAACTTATTCAGCCACTCTCCAATTGATGGGCATCCATTCAGTTTCCAGTTTCTAGCCACTACAAAAAGGGCTGCCACAAACATTCTTGCACATGTGGGTCCCTTTCCTTCCTCTAAGATCTCTTTGGGATATAGGCCCAATAGAAACACTGCTGGGTCAAAGGGTATGCACAGTTTGATAACTTTTTGCACATAGCTCCAAATTGCTCTCCAGAATGGTTGGATCCATTCACAGTTTCACCAACAATGTATCAGTGTCCCAGTTTTCCCACATCCCCTCCAACATTCGTCATTTTCTTTTCCTGTCATTTTAGTCAATCTGACAGGTATGTAGTGGTATCTCAAAATTGTCTTAATTTGCATTTCTCTGATCAATAGTGATTTGGAGCACCTTTTCATAGGACTAGAAATAGTTTTAATTTCATCATCTGAAAATTGTCTATTCATATTCTTTGACCATTTATCAATTGGAGAGTGGCTTGAATTCTTTTAAATATGAGACAATTCTCTATATATTTTAGAAATGAGACCTTTATCAGAACCCTTAAATATAAAGATGCTTTCCCAATTTCCAATGTAGTCTTTGTCTCTGGGTTTAATTAAAAAAATTAAATCTAATTTTATTTAAATTTTTTTAATATCTTTTTAAAAAATTAATAGTATTTTATTTTTCAAATACATGTAAAGATAGTTTTCAACATTCATTTTTGTAAGATTATGTGTTCCAAATTTTTTTCTCTCCCTTTCTTACCTTCCAGATAGCAAGTAATTTGATATAGATTAAATATGTGTAATCCTTGAAAATATATTTCCATATTTATCATGTTGTGCAAGAAAAATCAGACCAAAAGGGGAAAAAATTAAGAAAAAGAAAACAAACAACTAAAAAGTGAAATTACTATGATTCAATTTACATTCAGCTTCCATAGTTCTCTCACTGAATGCAGATGACATTTTCCATCCCACATTTATTGTAACTGCTTTGAATCACCACATTGTTGAGAAGAGCCAACTCCATCACAGAATCTTGTTACTGTCTACAGTGTTTTCTTGGTTTTGCTCCCTTCACTTAGCTTCAGTTCATGTAAATTTTTTTCCAGACTTTTCTGAAATCAGCTTGCTCATTTCTTTTCTTTTCTTTTCTTTTCTTTTCTTTTCTTTTCTTTTCTTTTCTTTTCTTTTCTTTTCTTTTCTATTCTAATCTTTTCTTTCTTTCTTGGCTATTGGGGTTAAGTGACTTGCCCAAGGTCACACAGCTAGGAAGTGTTACGTATCTAAGACCAGATTTGAACTCAGGTTCTCTTGACTTCAGGGCTGGTGCTATATCCACTGCGCCACTTAGCTGCCCCAACCTGCTCATTTCTTACAGAACAATATTACATTAATATACCATAACTTATTCAGTCATTCTCCAGTTGATGGGCATCCATTCAATTGCCAGTTCCTTGCTAAGATTGCTACAAACATTTTTGCACACGTGCATCCCTTTCCCTTCTTTATGATTTCCTTGGAATACAGACCCAGTAGAGACACTACTGGATCAAAGGGTATTGCAGTTTCCTCATCTAGATTAGGCAGCTTTTAGGATCTCTTCTAACAGTAGGTCTCCTTGTAACTAGTCTTTCTGTTCTCTATTCTCTCTACTATAGAATTGTCAAATGGATCACCCCACAATATAGGTCTCTCTAGGTTATTCCTCTCTGATCAAGAAACTTCACATTGGGTTCCTTTTGTTTCTAGCATCAAATGTAAGCTTTCTCTGTATGATCCTGAAAGCCCTTCATAATATGTGTCTAGTCTGAGTTTCCCTTACATTTCCTATTCATTCTAGACAGACTGTGTCCCATGCATGATATTCTGTTTTTGTATAAGTTGCCTCTCATGCCTCAAATCCTTCCTAGGATCTCTAGCTCCATTCAAGGCTTGACTCATGTGCTACCTTTAGTAGCAGACTTTCACAATGCTTCCCACTCATTGTTGCTTAGGGCTCTTCCTCTGACAAAATAATTTCAAATGGACTTGGTATATAGTTTGTTGAATTTTCTGATCTTTGCACATGCTGTTTCCTTTAAGTAATAGCTAGCTGACATTTTTGTAACACTTTAAGGTTTGCAGAATGCTTTACTAATATTAACTCATCTGATTTTCACAATAACCTCAAGAGGTAGCTGCTATTCTACAACTGAGGAAACTGAGGTCACTTGATCTTCCTGCTCCTTAAGAGGGGGTATGTTCTAACCTAGGGCCTTTTTCTTTTTTCTCTACATTCTTTTTTTTTTTCAGTGATTTTATTCTTTTTTTTTTTAAAAAAATATTTTTTTTTTTTTCCCAAAAAAAGGAAAAAAAATTTTCAGCACTCACCTTTGCAAAACCTTGTTTTTCCAAATTTTTTCATTTCAGATTTTTCTTCCTCTTCCTCTAGACCGTAAGTGGTCTGATATAGATTAAACATGTGCAATTCTTCTAAATGTGTTTCTATATTCATCATGTTGTGCAAGAAAAAATCAGCTCAAAAGGACAAAAAACACGAGAAAGAAAAAAAAAACAAGCAAATGATTAAAAAAGGTGAAAATACAATGCTATGATAGCATTCTCCATAGTTCTCTCTCTGGATATGGATGGTGCTTTCCATCATAAGTCTATTGGAACTGCCTTGAATCACCTCATTGTTGAAAAGAGCTGATGTGTTGCAGCTTCTAGGGGAGATGTAACAACAATCCTATAGCCCCCTGGCCTTGGGAGTGATGTAGTTTAAAATGATATATTTCTTCTCATAGGTTATCCTGCCCCAGTTTACTCTAAATGACCAGGAAGCTATGGCTACAAATTTTGCTGGCTGTCAGATAACAGCCTGTTGGGCAGCGATAACAGAGTTTTTGAGACTAATGAATAACATAATGGGGTGCTTAAAGTTGGCAGAGGTAGGAACAAAATTGGGTGACCATCACTTGAACTAGTGACGTTTCAGGCCTAAAAACACAGTTCTGGAAGGTTTCCCTCTTGAGTTCTGCCCAGAGAATTATAGGTATTATGTACAAAGTCAGAACCAGACTCTACCTCTGAGCCATAAAATTAGCATATCAGCCAAGTGAAGCACTTGATTTCTCTTTTTCCCATAAATTTATTTTCTTGTCGCTGGTTCTTTACTAATTTCTTTTGGAACTTAGCCTGCTTTAATTGGGGTTATAATACACTTTGTCCCTTGATTTGGAGATGGGTCTGAGCCTGCAAATTCTTTTGAGACACCTCGTGACACCTGTCTGGAATCTCAATCTTTTTTGGAGTCCCCTTCAAACCCCAACTTTCTCATTTATTCTTATAGCAGCGTATTGGGATACTTGTTGATTACATTTTTAGATTCTAAGCACTTTGCAATCAGGGCCTGTTATATCTGCCTTGTATATCCTTATACACCTTATACACAGGGCTTTGGGACAGAAGATGTGTTTCATTGTTGGATTAGATTCCCTCATTTTCCAGAAAGGAAGCAGAAGGACCTGACTGCTCCCAAGCCATGTGCATGTAATCTGCTAGTCCTTGAGCTTCTTTATTTACCTTAATGAGGAGAAATTGAAAAGTTTTTATCGTCCTTGGAATCTGGTTTGAGTGATTCAGTATCAGCTTTGTGTTTCTGAGACTAGAACTCTGAATGGCGCTATTCTTCTGTTAGGGGAACTAAAGGAGTAGGTGCTGAGGGAAATGTTTGGCTGGAGCTTTTAAAGGTCAGATCAACAAGGTTTTCAAAGAGTAGGCAGAGGGGAAGAGCAGCAAGGCGGGGAGAGCTTTGCCTATAGTCTCTGAAAACAGTATATCAAGATGACAGTATCTGGTTTCTTCCGCTGTGGTTTTGGTATTTCAGCTCTTGATCAAGAGGAATCATGCTTAGTGGAGAGAGCAGTGGGGTAAATATCAGGGTACCTGGGCCCAGTGCTCTTCTACTGACTTTGTACTCTTGGGGATGTCACTTCTTGTTTTTCAAAGTGGGGCTGATTCCTATCTAGCATCCTCTTGGTCTTGTTTCACTTTTCAGAGGAAGGTGGAGAAAAAAATAAACACATTATTTCAAAAATTTTTTTGTTTGTTTTTGACTTATATAAACTTCTTCAATTGAGTAAACAATTACACTCTGGTTTGGTTTTGGTAAATCAATAAATCAGCATTTAGTAAGCACCTATTATTATGTGCGCAGCATTGTGCTGGTTTTGAGGATACAAATAGAAAGAGCTTACATTCTAACCTGGGAGACAGCATGCATGTATGAATATTTGTAGTATTTTCTTTGAGTGTGCAGGTACCAATTATCAGCCAGGAGGACCCATAAAATCATACTGCCTCCTTCCTCATGCCTTTTGCATTTCAAGGCAGCCATTTAATCTAGATTTTACCTTTTAAAAATATTTTTCTTTATTTTTAAAAATCAAAACTCCATCCCTCCATCAATAAACATTTCTTAAGTGTCTATTATGTTCCAGGTTCTGAATATATACAGGCAAAATCAAAATAGCTTCTGCTCTGAAAGAGTTGATATTATAAGGGAGACTGACATATGGCATGAGATTGACATGCTTTTTATAGGCATACATGGACATGAACCAGGGACGAGAAGAAGAAGGCTAGAATATGGTGCAGGGAGAGAGATGGGGCATCTGAATTGTACTTCAGGAAAGATCTCAGGTTGTGGGCAGTTTTCAATTTTTTTTTTAATGAGACACTAGGGTTAAGACCTTGCCAGGTCATACAACTTAGAACTGTTAAGTATCTGAGGCCAGTTTTGAAATCAGGTCCTCCTGACTTCAGGGCCGGTGCTGTCTACTGTACCATCCAGCTGCCCCTTGACCTGAGTCTTAAAGGAGTGGAGGACCTGCCCTACCCATGGAGTTTTAGGTGAAGAACATCCTAGAGATCATAGCAGGCCCTTGAAGTTTATTATAAAACTCCGGGTTTGGTAGATCCTGTCAGTCCTAGGCCCTGGAGGCCTGTGTTTTTGAGGTGAGGTAGAATTTGTTTCCTATTCTGTCTCTGCTCATTTGGCTGGAGGCCATGTTTGTTTTATTATATTCCCACTTAGCGTTCTGTACTCAGAACTGGGGTCCCATCTAGCATTGATACAAGATGTTTAGAGAGTTCTTTGGGTTACCCTAACTTCCTCTCTCCTGTGTCTGTGTTTAAGATGTTTCATTGGAGTTCATTTCTTTCTGTTCCTCACACATATCATTATCATACATCCCCATTTCCACCACAATCACTGCTTTACCTCTTGGCCCGTCCCCTGCCCCCAGTAAAAAGTCTTCCTTTGCAGCAGATAAATATAGTTAAATTAAGCCAGTTTATGCATTGGGCATGAACAAGCAAGCACACACTCCTGGTCCTACACTCAAGGCCATTACCTGATTGCTAAGAAGTAGGAGGCTTTTGGCATCCTCATTCTCCCAGGTTGTTTGGTCCCTGGGCATCGATCGGAGTTCTGAAGTCTCCCAGAGTTGTTTTCCATTTTTGTTCTTGTCATGTAAATGGTGCTTTTGGTTCGGCTAGCTTCATTCAGCATCATGGTTCGTGTGTTCAGACCCAGGGTGCTCTCTTTCGGGACTCCTCATGGTGCATAATATTCACATATTATTATTTTGTTCGTCTTTCCCTTAATTTGTTTTCAGTTCTTTGTTACCACAAAAAATGCTACTTTAAGTATTTTTGTAATGTGGATTTTTCTCCCACTGTCTTTGACTTCTTGGGGATATGTGCCAAATAGCGGTATTTCTGGAACAGTGTATGAACACTTTCGTGGTTTTTTTGGGTCAAGTTCCAAACTGCTTTCCAGAATATGTATTAATTCACAGTTTCTCCAGTGCTGTTTCTCTTTTCCCAGTTATTCCAATAATTTTTTTGCTGAGGGAGTGTTGCATCTTTGTCAATTGTTCCATAGTTGTTTATCTCTATGACTTATTTTGTTGGTAAAGCACAACAGAATTTCTTAGTAGTGTAGCTAGAGACTGTGTTGACTTCTTCTAAAGAGGTCAACAGTTACATGTTTGTAACTCTGTTTTTCTGTGATACTTTTGTTTCATGGATTAAAGATTTTGTTTGATGAAAGCACCACATTGTCCTCCTGGTAATTACAAACCATGTTTAGTCTTCATTTTCTTTGATCACTTTGCATAATTTTCAGATTAAATTCTACCTCCTTTATACTCTGCACAATGGTAATTATGTCTTTCTACAGGTTTCAGATTCACATAATTACAATTATTGGCATCAACACTGAGCTGGCGATAACAAATTATTGGTGCAAAACCAATTACAATCATTTTGGCCTTTGTTTTCCTTTCAATAAAAATGCACACTTGGAGTGGGAAGGTGAAAATGATTCTTTGATAAGCCTTCTAGGCTTACAAGAAGGAGGAAAAAAATGCCTGTTTTCATTTTGCAGTTGACTAAATTAAGCTACAAAGGGATAAAGCAGTAGTCCAGTATTGTGGGCATGTAGCATCTCCCACTGAGATTGGGTGATGTGAACACCATTGAGTTCACTGTTCACCATTGTAGTAGGAAGGGCCTGTTCTGTCCATCAGCCAGCTTGCTAGAGTAAACCCAGACATGTGGAGAGAACAGAGCAGATGGTTTGAAATCTATTGGTTATAAAACATGCACAGCTAGCCACAATGGGGTTGAAAAGCAAATTTAAAATAATTTTCAAATTTAAATTTCAAATTGATTTTCATTATGTAGCACATTAAGTGAAGGTGGGCAAACTGTAAATTTTAATATGACCTGTTCTTTTCCTTACAGCACTGGGAGGTGTTCAAAAACGTGACTGAAGTTTTTATTTTAGTCCCAGCACTTCTTGGTCTCAAGGGAAACTTGGAAATGACATTGGCATCCAGATTGTCAACCGCGGTAAGTCATTGCCTAACTTCTGAATTACCATGTCTTGTTCTCTAAGTACAAGGGTCCCCTGATATCTTTCCTGGGTCCTCTTCTTTAATTTTTTATATTTCCTCCTTACAACAAACTAGGTGCTATTCTTGTCTCCATTTTACAGATGAAGAAATTGAGGCATACA
>JAJPUD010000256.1:70294-107853 GCA_023553655.1 Myrmecobius fasciatus
ACCAGCCTAATCTTGTTTCTGAACTATACTTAAGCACCATTACCTGTGTGCTCAGTCAGTATTTCACATCCTACATGTTTAAATTTGAAATGCCTGCCCAATTGGCACACTGAATAGACACCAGGAAGCATCCCTTCCCACCCTCCCTGCCTGTGACCTGGGAGTGCTCTGGACTCTGTACGTTACAGAGAATGCTCTGACTTCCCCTGGGAGAGGGAGCTTCTATACGTTAGAGTGAGCTATGGTGAGGAATCAGTCAGTCAGACCTCATCCTTCCTGTCCCCTCCTTGCCCTCTGCCCCTTCACTAAACTTGGTTATTTTGTTGAAGATGTCGCCATCTCTTTCACTGAGACCAATTTCATTGACTCTTCTGTTCTCTATTCTCTCTGACTCCCTTCATTTTATCAACTGCCAGCTCCTCTCACTTCTCTCTCCCCAACTTTTCACATATCAGTCTCCTTCTTGCCCTGCTCCAGGGTCCTTAGCATCTCTCACCTGACTACTTTCCTGGTCTCCCCCCTGCTACCAATTTCTCTTCCACCTAGCTCCTCAGATCTCCTTCTCACGGCACAGGGATGACCCATCATTCCATTATCTGAATCCTTCAGGGATTATGGTGCCCCTGGGGTTTCTTAAACTTCCTCTGATTATCACATAAGGCTACCCCAGGTAAATAAATGTACTTACCTTGTACCTATTGGTGCCCTTAATACACTGATCTAAATGGTACAAGCCAGACTCGGTTTCTCAAACTCTCTTGCTGCAGTACGTTTGCCAAAGCCCCTCAGGTGCCATCCTGAGTGATTGGGAGGACCTGTTCTCTCTAGAAATTACCTACAGAACGAATGCCCAATGCCTCTCATGTGGTAGGGACTTCCACAGGGTTTGTGGAGTAGAATCAAGTGGTTCTTCTGCTCATCCTTAGAGAGCAAAATTTAGCCTGGCACATAGAAATGATGAAGACTTTTTCAGGTGGGAGCCTTCTAAGGATCCCTCCTGAGCAAGATCATAGAGGGTATTCCTGTTTCAGATTCAGACTGGCCAAGATAATACCAAGGATACCCTATGTTTCTTAGATTGTATGACTTTTTATGATATATCCTAAATCTTCTCTCCCAATTTACATACACACACACACACATGCTCTTATTCATATACCTGATTCCTTAAGTATCGAGAACACTTTCTGAGTTTTATCATTTGTTCATTTCTCTCTTTTCCTCTCTGCCCTTTTATCAGGGGTCACTACCTATCTCTCCATAGTTTTTCTCTTTCTCTTCCTTTCTTTCCTGTTTTTCAACTCCAGATGTTCTTTTTAGTACTCTTGTCTGCCCTTCCTTTTGAGCGTTTCCTTTTGTCCCTACAGAATCATCAGAATTTCCTAGGAAACATTTTGTGGCTTTCTGGAGCTGCTAATGAATGAATGAATATAATGAATTATGTAAGTTCTTGTACAGATTAGGTTCTTAATAAGTGCCTGTTGAAAAAGTAAATGAATGGGCTCATTATTTCCCCCCACTCATCTTTAATAACTCAGCCACTGCAAATTTGCTATGCAGTGTCCTTAGTTTCCCTTTCTCTAAATGTGGAGGTAGCCTCAGTGATCCCTGAGAGACCTTCCACTCTTATTCCTGCTCCCTGCCCCTCTCATGTAGTCCTGCCCCTCAGATCTAGCATCCTATTTGCATATGACCACTTCCAAGGTCATGTTTGTAATGCAGAGGGATTCAAGAGTCTCGTGTTTTAAGGAGGAATTGAAAAAAATGATGATCTTTTGGGTTCCTTTTAGCTCTTAAGATTTCCTGATTTTTCTGATTATTGAGTTTAGTATTTTTAGGGGAAATCTTGGGGATCTTTACCTGTTGTCATGTGAATTGTGAGTCAGTGTGTCCTAGTTAAGAATATGATTTTAAAGAATACTTACTTAGAAATATATAAATTGCCTTTTTATTAGAAGGCATGATAATATAACATTGATCTCTTAGTCCCTTCATCTGAAATACTAGCATCTAGATATATCTGAGTTAAACTTCTTATTGTTAATGAGAAATGCAAAAGCTGTTTAGCTTTGTTACCTGCAGAAACAGGGCCAGTAAAATTGTCATGGAATATATTAGTACAAAGAATTGGGCATTGGAGGAAAGATTCAAAATGAACTTAAAATTCAGGAGGAGAGTTTTCTAGCAGGGAACAGAGTATGAATTGCACTTTCAGCAAATAGGTAAAAATGGAGCAGGATGTGGGGAGAATAGGGCTTCAATTTTGTATGGTTTGAAAGTGAACTTTGCTCTGATAAATACAATTAAATACACAAACATTTAGGCAACCTGTTAACTTTGCTAGGAAACCCAATATACCTCAGAACAAATATTTCTAAAAACAACATTCTTGAGCATTGTCCAGCTGCTGTTGAGATCACCAGATGGTAGGCTAAAGACGCTGATTCAATTCAAAAGAGATTCTATGAGAATTACTCCAGTAAAAGAGGACTTACTCTAAATGGGATAAATTGAATGAATGCCTTAAAGCTGACTAAGGGTGAATTTGTCTTAACTTTTTAACAGTTCAAAAGCTTTTGGCCCAAATGTATTTTTTTTATTATATCATTCAGCCTCCACTAAAACCCTGCTCTGATGCTTCATAGTGAAATGGATGTGACCTAGAGTTTGTCAGTGCTTTGCTGGGAGACTGTAAACTTTATTGGGTCCTAGATGGAAGGGCTTTGAATGTGGGCCCCATGATTGATTGACTAGAATATCTTTTATCCAAGATCTAGCCTGACTTCATTCTAGAAGCCTCATTAGCAAAGGACTGGCCATCAGGTGAGAAATTTTTTTTCAACTATAGCAATTCACCCCTAAGGCATAGAGGAATGGCTACCCACAGTGACAAAATCATGGATTTCCTGAGTACACAACAGGCTTTTTAGCCATATCCACCTGTTTTTTGATTCCCTGTTGATTTCTGGAACCACAGAAGTATAGTGTAAACAAGATAGTACACAGTCTTTAGCACTAGTCAAGCTTCCTGACCTATTTTTCATTTCATCCAGATTTTCATAACTTGTCTGATGATTGAAGAGCATCTGAGCTAGAGAAAAGGGGAAATGAGAGCTAATCAAAGTAACTGGAAACTCAGAATGGAAAATTCTCTATTTTTCCATCCCTGGCAATCCTCAGTAACCTAAACAGGAAAGGATACATATGGAAAGCAGTCTTTTCTGGCCAGTATATTTTATTCAAAATTGATGTTTCTGAATAATTTTTATTGTTATTCTGGACTTGAAATTCTTCTATAAACATAAACATTTCTATTTACAAAGACTGGACAGAGAAAATTTTACATGAAACTACAAAACTATTACACCTTGATTTTATATATGCATATATGAAATGTTGAATTTGTTTATATATATAAAAATATATACATATATTTATAAATATACTTATACTTTATATATATGTATATACATATATATATAAACAAATTCAACATTTCAAACAGAATATCTGAGAGACATCTCAAACTCAACATGTAAACAACTAAACTCATTATCTTTCCCCCCAAATTTTCCCTGCTTTCCAAGGCACTACCATCCTCCCAGGTGCTTATTCTTGTCATTATTCTGGACTCCTCAGTCTCTTTCATTACACACATCTCATCACTTGCCAAATCTTGCCATTCCTATCTTTATAACACCATTTGCATTAGGCCCTCTTCCCCACTTACATAGCTGCCACTTTAGTTCAGATGCTCATCATCTCTCATCTACATTTTTCAATAGCCTCTTAAATGACCTCCACATTTCCTACCCCTCAAACCAACATTTAATTTTCCTTAAATACTGATCTGACCACATCATACCTCTGCTCAACCAAATCTAATGGTTTCCTATTACTTCTAGGATAAAAAAAAAATGAAGTCTTCTGTTTTGCTTTGAAAGTCCTACAAACTTAGCCCCAGCCTATCTTTCCAGTCTCCTTGGTCAGAAAAGGAGGCCTAGGGCTGGACTTGGAAGAACATCCAGAGGAAACAGGTTTGTTATAACTGAGGAGGTAGGGACTGAAAGGGTGACCAGATAGCAAGGAGAAGAATCAGAAAGTGTAATTCCAGGAGAATTCAGTGAGGTGAGAATCTCAAAAAGTAGAAGATGGTTAATGTCAGAGGCAGTGAATGGGCATCCAAATTTGGCATTTAAGAGATTGTTGGCAGTTCTGGAGAGAGCAATTTCAGAGCTAATATGCAAAAAGGCTGAGGGTTTTCTGAGATCAGTGATAGCACACAGCTTTTTCAGGCAGTTCAGCTGACAAAGGGAGGAAAAATAGGAGGATAGCTTGAATGGATGGTAGAGTTTAAGGTTCCTTAAAGACAAGAGGAATATGAGAATGAGGACAGTAGAGAAAGAGCCAGTTGATCTATATTCAGTTTTACTTGTAATATATTTTTGTATATAAGACTTTATATTTTGGAATACTGTATTCCTAAACTTTATTTCTTTTCTTTTCTTTTTTTAACAATTGATTCCCAAATTTTGTATGCTAACTGACTCCTGGGTTCTTGAATTCTTTTTTCTGGCTGTGAATAATATTTTTTCTTCCTGGGAGTTTTCATTTGAGTTTCTTTCAAAAAATCATTGGTGGATTCCTATTTTGACTTTGCCTTCTACTTCTAATAGAATTGGACAGTTTTTGTTTATTATATTTTTGGATGGCATGCTTTTTTTGGTCATGGTTTTCAGAGAGTATGGTTCTTAGATTTTTTCCTACTTGATCTGTTCTCTGAATCAGTTGTTTTTGAAAGTAAATAGCCTTATATTTTTTAATATTTTGTCTACTTTTTGATTTTGTTCTAATAGTTTTGTTTCATGTAATCATTGAGATGTTTAGTATATTCCAATTTTTAGTCTTTTACTTGGATGAGGTTTTCTAGATTCTATTCTAAGTTATTCATTCTAGTTCTTTTATTTAAACCTCTTCTTTCACTGATAACTTCAGTTTTTATTGCTTAATTTCTTTCAGATACTTTGATAGTCCTTGTGGCCAAGTCAACTTTTGCCCCGAGGTTCTGGTGATGTGGCTGTTAAGGAATTACTTTCTTTTTTTCTGGGTTCATCCCTTATGTATCCCTGGATCCATGATATGTCTTCTTGGTAGTTGGTGCCTACCCTTTTCTGATACTTGTATTTTCAGGCCCATTTCCTTTTTTGGGATTTTGCCTAAGGCAGGACTTCATTCACTCTTGTACTCCTGGTTGGGGTGGGTAAGTGCTGTTTGAGTCTTTGATTTGCTGAGCTCTTGTGCTGGCTTGATTTAAAAAAACTTAGCTCTGTACCTGGTTCAGTTCAGGCCCTTCATAAATGCTCATTGCTGCCTGATCTTTACTGATTTCCCTGGATCCGCTGGGCTCAGAGTGTGCTTCAGACTTCAGGGCCTTCCAGGCGTTGGACTTTCAAGTCAAAGTGAAGTGAATTTCTGGCACCACTTGTGATGAAGTTTGGCACTAAATGATGAGGTCGAGGTAGCAGTTCCTTGTTTAAAATCCGAGGTACAAAGCACATGTGAAGAATTTACAATGGCGTTCTCTTTGCCAAAAGGTACCTTTATTTATGAGAAGAGATATTGGACAAAATGAAGAGATGCCAGAAGTGCTAAATGTGAAATAGATTTGGGAGAGCATATGTAGCAAGGAAAGGGGTTTTAACAACAATAAAGGAAAAGATAAATTCCCCAGTGGAACTCACAATTAAGCAGGAGAAAGGGAATACACCATAAGGTGGGAGTATATAACTGACAAGCAGGCCAAATCCAAAGAGGAATTTGGCATCTTAAAAGAGTTAGCTTTCCCAATTGATAAATGATCCAAGGATATGAACACATAATTTTCAGATGATGAAATTAAAGCCATCTCTAATCATATGAAAATAATGCTTTCAATTATTATTGATTAGATAAATGCAAATTAAAGCAACTCTGAGGTACCACCTCATACCTCTCAGATTGGCTAAGATGACAAGAAAAGATTATGATAAATATTGGAGAGGAATTGGGAAAACTGGAACACTAATGCATTGTTGGTGGAGTTGTGAACGGATCCAACCATTCTGGAGAGCAATTTGGAACTATGGCCAAAGGGCTAAACTGTGCATACCCTTTGAGCCAGCAGTGCAGTTATTGGGTTTGCCTCCCAAAGAGATCATAAAGGAGGGAAAGGGACCCACATGTGCAAAAATAATTATAGCAGCCCTTTTTGTGGTAGCAAAGAATTGGAAAATGAATAGGTGCCCACCAATTGGAGAATGGCTGAACAAGTTGTGGTACATGAATGTGCCATGACCAACTACAAAAGGCTTGGTTCTTAGTGATTCAGTGATCTGAAGCAATCCTAATAGACTTTGGGCAGAAAATGCCATCTACATCCAGGAAAAGAGCTAGGGATACTGAATGTCAATCAATACATTTTATATTCACTTCTTTTTTCTGTTTTTTTCTCTCCATGGGGTTTTCCTTCTATTTTGATTTTTCTCTCCCAATGTGATCCATAAAGCAATGTGCACTAAAAATAAATGAATGAATAATTTTGAAAAAGAATTACTTAGTTATAACAAGGAGAAAGACACCACAAAGCATGGGAGAGGGGGTGAGAAGACAGTATGAGGCAGAATGCCATGGTGGGCTATCCCCAAGAAATTCAGCAAAGATGACTTGGGCCATGAGTAGATTTATAGGGGAAATTTAACCTGGAGGAGAGGGGAGATTGATACCACAACTTGGTTTTTTGATTGGATATTGCAGGACCTCCAAGACCTCCATAGGAGTGGTGCTGTAAGGCTGAACTGATCCTATCAGTGCCTTTCTCTGCTTCAGGGAGTTTTATAATCTTATCTTCAGGCTTTCTCTGCTACCCCACCTAGCTCCTCAGGACCCTCAGGACCTCTATACTGGAGCTGTCTGAGGCTAAGTGTGGGAGATGCCCCGGGTTTCTGAACTCTGGTCTTCTTGTCCATGGTTCAGAGAGATGTTTCAGGCTTCTGGATCCTGCTGGAGAGGCAATAGTTTTTGCTGATAAACATCCAGAGTATTTAATTTGACTCAGGCTGATTTATCTGGTAGGACTCCTTTTCTAGGACCTAATGACTTCCTTCTGTTGTTTGTTAGACAGATAATAGAGTTTACCTGTAACTTCTTTATATATATTATTGTTATTATTATTTAGTGTGATGTTTTTTAAGATCATTGCTTAGGGATATATTAAAGATCTGGGCTTCTTGACAGCCAATTCATGCTGCTATATTAACTAGAAGACCTGATCATTCTTTTTATGTACAAATAACAATCATGTATCCTTTGGCATGTGAAATTCAATATAAATTTTTAATGATAGTAACCAGTCTATTTCCTTAGGTAATTCCTTTAACGACTTAAAGCTTATAAAATGAAAATGACTGTTAGAATTTTTTTTTAAAGTTAGTTGCTCTCTCTTGTCTCAAGTTTAATATAAATTTAATCTTTCCTTTTAAATTTCCTATCATTTTAAGCCAAAAAAATTTAATTCTTTTTTTTTAAATGAGCTAAGGAACCAAAGTTATAATGAGTTACCAAAGGTGCAGGCAAAATTTAAAAAAAAAAAAAGCTTTATTGTTGCCTTTCCTTTTTTATATAACAGTCATTAGTCCCCAGGCACCTTTTCCCCATCGAACTCTATCTTGTAACAAAAGAACACATTTAAACAAACCCAACTAAATGCCAAAGTCATGTCTGATAGCGTATACTGCATTTGAAATCTACAGTCTTGGACCCTAGTGGCTGGTAGGAAAGAGATGTATTTTCATTCCTAGTTCTCCAATAAGAGATTATTCATTATGATCTATCACAAGTCACTGAATTTTAAACTGTTTGTTAGTTTCTTCTATGATATTGTTGACGTGGGGCAGTTAGGTGGTGTGTGGGTAGAGTACCATACTTAGAGTTCATCTTCCAGAGTTCAAATCCTGATTCAAACAATTAGTAGCCGTGTGACCCTAGGTGAGTCATTTGACCATATTTGCCTCAGCTTCCTCATCTGTAAAATGAGCTGAAGAAGGAAATGGCAAACTACTATATCTTTGCTAAGGAAACTTCAAATGGGGTCACAAAAAGTCAGACACAACTAAACAATGACTGAACAACATTAACAAATTGTCATTAAGGTATACTCTTTTTTATTATAATGATCATCAATATTAAATGTCAAATCACCTTGTAACCTGGTAACCTACTCCCAATTTTAATAAATTAGCACGTTTCATCTTGAGTCCCAGATGTCTCATGTAATTGTCTGATCTCTGAAAACATCTTTAGGACATTGAATAGGCTTCCTCCATAGAGTAGCTCTGAAGGAATCTTCTGGATCTGCTTCTTTGGTTCTAAGTTGCTTGCAGAGATTACAAGGTAATTCTGCTATAATCTTCTGGTAACAGGACTCAGTACAATTTAGTACAGTCTCCCGGATTTGCTTTTCCAGTAACTAGTTTAGGTAGTAAGAACAAACTCAAAACTTATACATCTAACCCTATTAACAACTGAATTCTAAGAACAATAAGTCAGGAATCTACAATTCACCTGAAACTTCAGAGAGGGTCAGTTTTTATATACCACTTGCTCTTCTTCTCTTTATTCAATATCTGTATCTGATGTAGACAGTTTCATCTATTAGCTGAAGGAAGTGGAGCTGACTTGAGAAATGAACCTTCTTATTCCTTAATGTTATCAGATAGGGATTTCGAAAAAGGGGGGAAAGGATATAATTTAAAGTTCTTTACAATTACAAATGCAATTTTACATGTTAAAAAATCTAATCTAATTTTATAGAACTTATTACTAAAATATATTCAAGGTCTGTATATCCCACTAGAAACGTTACCAAACCGTGTGTGTGTGTGTGTGTGTGTGTGTGTGTGTGTGTGTGTGTGTGTGTAAATATATAACATTTCCTAGTTCTTACAGAAAACAGTCTAATCTTATTGTCTTCTCAAAGTTTACTATACATTACATTTCATAACATTTACATCTTTGTCTCATCCCCCCTTTTTGAGTTTGTGCATGTCTATATATATACACACATGCCATACACACTCATATACACATACATATATGTTTTAAATGTATACACATACAACACACATGTATGTGTTTTGTGTATAATCCTCATCATCTTGAAGGAATGAGCTACTTTAAGGATATCAATCTTGTGCATGAATATATAACTGTTATCAAGGGGATGGCAAGTCTAAAAACTCATTTAGCTAGTTGCATAAGATACAGAGTTGATCATAAATGCAGATTAAAAATAGTAAGATCTTTCATGCTCAATCCTATTATAGTAACTCATATGTTTTAGAATTAATCTTTTAACTAATAGTTTTAGTATTAAAATGATAAAAATATCTACTCTTCATCTGCCCTGATTATAGAAATTTGCTATGAAGGGGAAAAGGAGGTATATAGTTAGGACAGTATCAAGACTATCCCTTCAAGTGCTTAGACTAACCTGACATAAACTATAATAGGGGGAAAACTCCCTTAACTCTGATTCTGGGTAAGAGTCATGGTTAACAGCTCATTATGCAGCAAAGTTCCATCTTATTCACAGGGTATCATAGCAGAGCTCAGAATTAGCCAGGTGGGAAATTTTTGTGTTTAGAAAAAAAATAGCACAATGTGAAATTGAATCAAGAGGATCCCACCTTTGCTTACAGTACAAGGTCACACCCCCAACTTTTCCCAGGGATAGATGCAACTAGATGTAACAAGCAGCTTTCAGATCTCATTCCCTTTGGACAGCACCTGCCATTCCCTTTGGATGTCAGACTATTGGCTTTATGACAATTCAGGCAATCCTACCTGAAATCCAAATTTAGAACCATGACAAATTACAGCCTCAAGAGATTGTACCGCAAATAAAAAAATTTCACTAATAACATTTTAGGGCTAGATTATTATTATTTTTCTCATGTCACAATAATGAGCACATATAAGGACATTTTATTTATTCTTCATTTATAAAGTAAAAATAATCACATTCTGTAGTTTCATAGACGATAGTTGTCTCAAGACCCCAGAAAAATTCTGGATACCATAAGCTCCCAATCTGTATTGCCTATTAACTCAAAAGGCAAAATTGAAATCTTTGAATGTAAGGTCTTTTGGTGCTAAGTTGGCTTAAAGTTGTGACTTCAATACATAGTATTTATTAACAGTTACAATTTCATAAGTGTCATAAGTGATAATCAAATTATTATTCATTCCTTTTAGAACAAAATATACCTCATTAAATAATTAACAGTTTTCAAACATTTTGGCCACATTCTTTTAACACCTTAATTCACAATCTAACAGCATCCAGATTAAAAGAAAAATGACTTTTCTAACAGCATTTCTGATATGTTTCCCCAAATTTCACAATATAAGAAAATTCTTAGAAATACAATAATAACATACAAAGTATCATATTTTAAAACACACAACAAAGCTTATTACCAATCAGATGGCTTCAATACAAGCAGATGCATTTCTAAATTTTCTTACATAGAGAATCATTCATTTTATCACTGCTGACATTCTATACGGATTGCCTTCTAGACCAATATAGAGTACTTACATTTACCAACATTTATATAGTGCTTATCATGTTCCAGGCACTGTACTAAACCCTTTATAATTATATTTTTTTCATCCTCACAACAACCCTGGAATATGGGTACTATTATTATCATCATCATCCCTTTTTACAGATTAGGAAACTAAGCAGAGATGAAGTAATTTGTTTAAGTTCACATAGTAAATACATTTTTGAGCCAAGATTTGATCTCAGGTTTTTTTGATCCATGCATTTTTCTTGCATGTTGCCTTAATGATAAATAATAGCAAATGCATTTTGCATTAAGTTTTGATCTGTCACAGTTATCCTAATAAGAAAACACATTTTGCTTTGAATGATACCATATAATGATTTATTTTCCAGACAAATTAGCCAAATTATCTCTGGATTTATAATCACTACCAGTAATATTCAGAATCTCAGTTTCCCAAAGGTCATTAGCTGCCAGCACCTCAAATCCAGGGCCCACTGTTTTCATTTAGCTCACACTTAAAAGAAAATTGTGATGGCACTGTCACCTCCCTAGTAGACCATTTTGATTCCTTTAGAATCATCTAGTGAGCCAAATCAGTCCTTTTGTGTGCTACTGTAACTCACCCAGCTACTTTAAGAGGGTGTCATAAAGTGCATTACTCACCCTTCCCAAAAGCACCTTTTCACTTTTAATTCCAGAAGCATTAAGTGAAGGAAGGATAATAGGGAGAGATTGCACTGTGGCAGGCCCACATTCTTATCTCCCCTCTTTTGGAGTGCCCCAAATCCTAAGGATTGGGATAGTCTGTCTAAAATTGCTAGTAGGTGTCTTCTCTAAAAATATCTCAAATCCTTCTTATCTCAGTAGAATCAAACGCTTCTCAAACCCTCTTTTTAAACTTTCCCCCTTATCCTTATATAAAAGCGTACTTTGATTAAAGCCTACCAAATTTGAGATATATAAAGTGTTCAAGGAGGACTAGCACTTCTGGGTCAGGGCTTGCTTGTGCCCCTTTCAGGGCTGCTCATTGACTTTTGGTGTTTACCACCTTCTAACCCTCCCCTGTGACTTCAAGAAGCTGTAGCTCACTCAGTGGCAACACCCTGGTAAAACTATCTTCTCTGGAGAGATAAAATCAAACCAAGTTGAGGACCAACAGGCTTACCTGTTGTGTGAATTAGGGGGGTCTACCCCAAGCAAGTGAAGACTTTCTTTAGAGCATGGGCAGAGGAGTACAGTTTGTTCCAATGGCCATGGAGGTGATGGAAGTGCCAGAGAGTGCTTAAAGCTTGGTCAGAAAGCAAAGATACCAAGGTTATCTACCACATCCAGGGGCATCTTCAAATATTTTGATTTTTGTCCTGACCCTGGGCTTCAGGGACTGGAAGAGAGTGCAAATTATGTGCATTATGCCTCACACCTCTAATTCATGTGTAAGTCAAGACATCACCCTGAGCTGTCATTGGTTCTCTTTAAAAACAAATAAACCACAACAAAGAAACTGCCCTTTTATTTTACTCACTGATTCCTCCTCATTTCTCTTTACTGTTTTCTTAAATCCATCTCATTTCTAACATTTTACTGATTAGTCTATTTCAATTTAGGTGACTTTGCTACTAATTTACTTAAAACAATTGAATTCTGTTGAATCATTTCACACAAGCTTCAGTTCTGCTTATTCTCTAATCACTTTTTATCAGAGCAATGCATCTGTGCCTTCCTGGAAGGGCAGAGAGTAGAGTGCTATTTGCAAATAATCTTAAATCTAGCTTCAAGCTTCCAAAATTCACTAGTGTTTTTAGCAGTTACCATGATTTGGAAGTTTATGGTGAAGATAATACATTTCATTTCCAAGTTTTAAGTCTTCTAATTAGTTTGTAATGCTATAAATTTCTATGAACCAAGAAAAAAGATTTCTTTCTCTTTCTTGCCTGTCTTTATCTTTGCATCTTTAATCTCACCAGGGTTGTAAAGTGGAAGGAATCTCAATTTTTTTTCCCTCCTTACTTCTCACTGAAAACATAATCAAAAATCAGCGAGTTCCTGCTTACTAATGCTGACAGCTGGGAGGGCTATTTTGAGCCTCTAACTTTCTTCTTTTCTTTGCAGACTCACAGCATTTGTTTAAAAAATAGGTGATGAGGTATTCCCCTCTAAAGTTTTCTGAGGTAAAAGACCTTGTGTGCACTAGAGAACTACCTCAAACCCACTTCACTCTCTGAATCAGCACACCAAAGGTTTACTTCCTTCTTTTCTCATTATTTTCTACAAAAACGGTTTCTTAAGAGTGCCATGTTTTGTTCTGGTCTGTCTTTTTTAAAAATTTTTTTCTGGCTATAGTTTTTCACATGCACAGCTGGTAACAATCAAAGGTTCCATATTTATCTGATCAAATTTGTTTGCATAATTATCCAAACTGAGCTTTACCATTCGAGTTGTGTTCAAAAATTGGCAAGTTTTTCGTGTCCCAAGCTTTAATAGTTTATTTAATTGGGAATCAGCAGGAGGCCTGCTCCTTCCCAATCCCATATAGATAAAGAGTACCTCTTTGCCTTTTGACAATCTTTTGGTGCAGAGCAGGACCATTATTCACCCCTGATGCTTCCATAAGCACCTCTTCTTTTCCCCCTGCACAAAGGAGAAAGAATCAAAATTTTTATTAGACACCTATTTCATCTTATCTTTCCTGAACTTGAGGAGTTTAATTCTCTAACCACTTCATGACTGATTAACTGCTGAGAAAATCCACTATGACCCTCGATCAAAATCCGAGTGTCAATTGCAGTGTTGGATGGTGGGCTCACCCAGTGATAGTATCCATTCCTTTGATTGCCAGAATTATTAAAGGAATATCCTAGTTTGGGGTTTACCCTGGGCAATTAAAGATAACCTCAAAAAATAAGAAAAAAGAAATCTATTGGCACACCAAGATTGGAGTTAATTTGGCCCTAAAGTATACAATCTTAAAAATTATTTTTCTCATAAAAATATAATAGCCAACTAGAATAAGATTTAAGGGCCAGTTTTTACATCCCCAAAGTTACTAAATAATACATACATATCTTTAACTCAGTGATACTATTATTAAGCATATATCCTAGAAAGATCAAAGAACCTTAAGTAAATACACAAATGTATATACATATGCACACGTGCACATACAATCTCTTATAGTAGAAAAGATGTGGAAGCCAAATGGGTACCTATTATTTTGTAAATGGCTAAATGAATTGTTATATGAATGCAATGGTATATTGTTGTGCGATAAAAATGATGAAAAGAATAACGTCAGAGAAATTAGAAAAATTTATATGACTAGTACATAGTGAAGTTAGCAGAACCAAGAGAACAGTTTATATGAGTGCAGTATTGTAAAAAAAATAATACTTAAAGAGAATACAGATCTGATTATTAAGTGACTAATCATGATTCTAGAAGGTTGATGATCAGTCACCACAAAGTTGATGATGAATCAGACTTCCCATCTGTTGGCAGAGAAATGGTAGACACACTTAACTTTTTCCTATATAATTTTTTTAAAATTAAAGCTTTTTATTTACAAAACATATGCATGGGTAATTTTTCAACATTCACTCTTGCAAAGCTTTCTATTCCAAATTTTTCCCTCCTTCCCCCCTCCACCCCTAGATGGCAGGTAGTCTAATACATGTTAAATATGTTAAAATATATGATAAATCTAATATATGTATACTATATATTTGTTTTAGATTTAAAAGCTTCATATGGAGTTTTAATTGCAAAGTACATTCATATTTTTACAGACATGTATGAAATACAGAATCATGCATAAATATAATTTTTAATAGGTAAATATTGGGAAGATGGATTCCCCCATTGAAAAGTGGAACCTAATCATAGGCAACTTGGCACTAAAACAGGTAAGTAGGTAATTTACATATAATCTTTCATTCAATAAGACCTGCAATTGTAGGACCTGATGTTACTAATGAAAATAAAGTTCTTTAACTTTTACATTATTTCAGTCCATTGAAATACAATTTAATATGTTGACAAAGATTCATTAAGTGGACCCTCATAACCTCTGACCTATTTAGGTTAACTGACCTACTTTTTCTTGCCCCTTATGATTAATGGATTCTGTGGATAGATTCCTTCAGTGGATCTGTCATCTCCTTGGTGATCAGTATGGGTATTTTCTTCACTGGTTTGGATTACGCCTTATTTACCCTTCTCATTCTGTGTGATATGTTTTCATAGGTAATTCTAATATTTTATAAACACCAATGCAGCACTTGGGTTCACTGTTTTTTTTATGTGCTTACATCTATATTTATATAGTTGTAGATACAGATCGATCTAGATATAGATCTGTCACTCCCTCTAAAATGAGAATGTAAGAGAGAATGAGAGAGAGAGAATGAGAGAGAGAGAATGAGAGATAGAGACAGAGACAGAGACAAGCTTCTGAGGGGAGCCTAGAAGGTGACTTAGGACTCTAGGAGGCAGAGAATGAGCAGTGCTACTGCTTCTTGATCTCACCCAAATGAACATTCTCCATTCTCCTGTAGTGTAGATCTCAGCCCTTCCATGATTTATCTGTTATTCTTTCTTATTCATGTTCTCCCCCATTTCCTTCACTGAGGATCCACCCAGTATTCCTGTGCTTTCCTTTAGTCTTTACCAGTTTGGTAGGTTCCAAGGCAGCATGGGAACTGTCTGTCTCTTTGATCTTATTTTCCCTACAAAACTGTCTCATCTCCCTTTCCGATCATAGATTTCCCATAATTACTGGCCAAGAGTAGTCGTTGTTCACATTTACATAGTTCTTTGTGGTTACAAAATTTTATAACTCCTTTATTATATTTTATCACTAAATCATTCCTGAAGTAGATAACCCAAGTCTTATTAAACCCATTTTACAGATGAGTAAATTGACTCTCAGAGAGGTTAAGGCATTCTCATTGTCACACAGCGAGTGTGTATGTCAGGCAGGGCTTGAATCTGGATCCTCTGGTTTCAAGTCCAGATACTCTTACATCCATATTTTTGAATTGGGGGGATTTTAAAAAATGTTAAAGAATATTAAACTAAGATTCAGCAATTGCTTTGAAAGATTATGTAGCTGGAGTCATGTGTACAATAATTTTTCTTCATTTCCTGTGGGAGAGATTTATGATTTTCACAAAAATACTTCTGAATGTGGGTACTTCACAGAACATCCCAGCTGAATGAAGTCTTTTTCCCCCTCCTCAGGTTCAGGCAACAGTGGTTGGTTTTCTTGCCGCGGTGGCAGCGATCATTCTGGGCTGGATTCCAGAAGGGAGATACCGCCTCGATCATTCCATCCTACTGTGTGCTAGCAGTGTGGCCACTGCCTTCATTGCATCTCTCTTGCAGGGTGAGAAACGGCTTTGTGAACACCTATGGTCTTTCAAACAATGATTAGTAATTCATGTCTGTTTCACTTATGATTGAAATCATATTTGTTTTTCATGTGTGAAAAGTCCCCTTTTAGCCTTCTAGAGCTTGATGGCTGGCTATATGTAAGTAGTTTGGTGTAGTTTGGACCTCCTCATGGTATAAATGACAGTCCTGAAAAAGATTCAAGAAAATGCTGTAAACATCGAATTTCCCGATAGGGTGTTTCAGTTAAATTAATTGAGAAAGCTTTGATGGAAAATGTCCAGAAGTTTTCCTGGCAAAGTATATTTAAATTACAACAAGGATTCCAGGAATTCTGCACAGTTTCAAGGACAGTTCCTGTGGTGAGAAAAAAAAATGTTTCAGATTTTACAAAAACTTTGAAGTATTTCTCTGGCAATGACACTATGCTTCCCACAATATGTTGTATGTTACTGAGTTCTGATTTTTAATGATTAATCTACTAAAACAGAATTTTGCTTTGAATCATAGAATCTGAGTTGTAAGGGGCCTTAAAAGTAATCTAATTCTTCATTTTTCTTTATTCATGTAAAATCTCCAGGAGAGAAATATCTTTGAGTAAAAACCACAAAGCCATAACTTTTAATATTTGAAAATATTTGCCATCTCCTTGTTCTTGAATCACCAATAAGTTTCAACCTAAAAGATTCTAGGGCTGAGTAAGCATATAAGTAAACATGTTAGCCTCTGAAATGTAAAATTTTAATAAATTTAAAATTTAATAAAAATGGAAAATATTTTTCCAGGCCATAACAATTCTTAAAAGCCAGTCTACAAAATTAACATCATTAAGGGGAGGGAGGTTAAGGAAAGTTTATGAACTGGAGAGTGACAAGGTCTTTTAGACAAAGTCTTTGTTTTAGTGGCTATATCAAGGATGGACTAGAAAGGCAAGAAGTGAAAACCAGAAGAGCAGGTACAGGATTGTTTGAGTGGTTTAGGTAGAGGCCTTATGGGAACTAGATTGGTGATGGTGGGATTGGAATGGAGGAGGGATGTTGGGGAAGTGGAATGGACAGAACTTGATAGCTGATTTGGGGGGGGGAGTGGAGGGAAGAATTGGGTATGATGCCAAGATTTTGAATCTTGGTTGCTAGAAGATGGTGGTTCTATCAGCAGAAATAGGAAAGTTGAGAAGAGGGGCAAGATGGGGAGGGGGATCATGTTGAATTGTTCTGGATCTGTTGAATTTGAGGTGATGGTTGATTGTTTAGGAGGAAGTGTGCGGGAGCCAGGTGATGATGGAGAAATATTTCAGGGCAGAATGTGGCCTCACTGGGTAGATTTCATAGTCATTCATATACCTGGCACACAGGGCTTACTGAATTGAATTGATTTGAATATAGTTGATAATTTAATCTGTGGGAAAAGAAGAACTCTGCAAAGGAGAGAGAGGAAAAAGAACAAAGGAGACAGTGAGACAGAGACTTAGAGGTGGCAAAAGGATCTGTGAAGCTGAAGCAGGTGCAGTTGGGGAGGTGGGCCGGGATTAGGAGAAAGTAGTGATGAGGGAGAGGGGGCAGGTGTTGGAGACTGGCCTTCATCGAGGAGGGCCGAGTTAAAGAACCTCTGGATTTTGATCACTGAGGCCTTTGGCAGCCCTGGGGAAACTGTGCCTGTGGCTATAGATGGAGTTAGAAGTGAGACTGCAAGAAGCACTTGAGAAAAACCGAGGAAGTGAAGGTGGCCAGCTACATTATCTCTAGAAGTAGAGTGTTGGAGAACAGACAGAACAACAGCTTGAGGAGACATTGGGGTAAGGGACTTTTTTAGGATATGAGAGATCTGAACATATTTGTAGGGAAGGGGAAGAAGAGGAGTTTTATTTCCGACTTGAATGGTATCAGATTTACAAGTGGGAAGGAAGCAAGCATTCAATACTGCCTGTTTTGTGTGGGGCCAAGGAGGCGCCAGTGCATGGACCACTGGGCAAGGAGCCAGACTTATCTTCCTGAGTTCATTACTAGCTGAGTAACCCTGTCTGCCTCAGTTTCCTCATCTGTAAAGTGAGCTGGAGAAATAAATGGCCAATCACTCCAGTATCTTTGCTAAAAAAAAAAAACCCAAATGGGGTCATAAAGAGTTGAATGTGACTGCTAACAATAAATGTGTTAGGTTCTTTGCTGAGCACTTTATAGATATTTGATACTTACAGACATTTGATCCTCAAAACAATCCTTGTCTCCTTTATTTTCACAACAATCCCATGAGGGATGTGCTTATTCTATGTGCATTTTACAGATGAATAAACTGAGGTTGCAAGACCCTGTGACTTACTAATCACTCACTAGTCATTTTATTTGGGTAAATCTGTGGCAAGATTTGAATTTGTGCCTCCCTGATTCCAAATCCAGCACTCAAGAGGCCTCTTGAATTTGAGTCTTCCTAATAACAAGGTCAGGGTACTTTGAATTTGCCATCTAGATCCCATGGGAAATTTAAACCCTGTTGTATGTTGATCAACATTATCTTGACATGTTGATTTTGACATTCCTTCAGTATCTATAAAATTTGATTAGGCAGCCATTTATGAAGGGTACGCCATTTGTGAAGAGTTGCTTTTTGGGTTAGACCAAATCTAACCTCACGATACTCAGGAACTGTTTCAGCATCCCCTAGTGACTTTTGCCTAGTCCTAGTGTCTCAAAATGGATACTTTTTCCCACCTGTATCTGAACAGGAATCCTTGCTGTCTTAGCCTCTTCTTGAACCTCCCGTGATGGGGGATTCCTTTGTAATTCTGACTGATGATTTTTTTTTCCTGTAGGTGAGTATTTCAAAAAATAAAAAAAAGTTTTCAAAGTTCTTTGTATATATACAATTTTGCCATCTAGGATTCATCATTACTTCCTTGTTCTGAATATTTTAAAATTTAGATCGGTATAACCAGATTGATTTCTTGCTGTTTTTTTCTCCTAGTTGCTCATATACATAAACATGACCCACTTTTCTTGGTTACTCCCAATTACTGCTTTCTTTTGAGGTTTAGAATAAGAATATTGGACCATGAAGCCTTTGCATAAATTAAATCCAAGTTACATATTGTAGCAAATTTGAATTTTCCATCTAAATGTTGTTTTTCAACATCTGCATGCATTTAATTTATTTCTCCAGATTTACAAAGTAATAGTCTCCTAGTAGATAACTCATCACTGAACATCTCAGGAAATAATGGATGAAAGAAAATGTTTATCTCAACGGGGACCTTCATTTAGAATTGTTAGAAGGCATTTTTTTTGCTTAAGTCATCTAATCAAGACAGATTGATTGTTTAGCTCCAGTGATGAACGTGCTATTTCAGTTTCCCATGCACCTTTAGGAGGAGCCTAAGGGGTTTTCTAGGAAAAAGGAGTCTTGATGTGAATGATACAAACTGACCTTATTTCTTCTAGGGATAATAATGGTTGGTGTCATCGTTGGCTCAAAGAAGACTGGTATCAACCCAGACAATGTGGCCACTCCAATTGCTGCTAGTTTTGGGGACCTTATTACTCTGGCCATATTAGCCTGGATAAGTCAGGGTCTTTATGCCTGCCTTGGTAAGTAGTCTTAAAAAATAGAATAAAGATGTGATAATAATAATTATAATATCATTCCTATGTTAGGTATTTGTAAAATTAGCTGCTGCTGCTCTAAATAAAATTATTTAACCTGATTAAATATTTTGCCAGCTGATGGACATCCCCCAGTTTCCAAAGCTTTGCTACCTTAAAGAGAGTTCCTATAACTATTTTGTACTAATGGGATCTTTTTCTTTTCTTTTGGTGTCTTTGGATGTATTTCTTGCCTTCTTACTAGGTGGGGGAGGTTGGTAGAAGGAAGGAGATAATTTGGAACTGAACAGAAAACAAAACATTTAAAATAAAAAAAAATGTATTAGTATTGTGACTCCTATTTTATAAAAGGGTTAACGGAGGCTCAGAGAGGTCACTGGGGTTAATAACATACCAGCAGGTGGTAGAGCAGGGACCCCAAATGACATCTTTTGGCAAATTGAGTTCATGTTCTTCTCAGCTGTTCTCCTAGCCTTAGGTCAAGACTGCACACTCTGCAGGAACTAAATTAAGGTGGTGATTTGTTTAGTTTAGTAATAAACCAAGGTGTTCACCTGTAATCCTTTCTTAAGTTCTTCAGCAAATCTCCTCTCAGGACTGACTCTGGAGGGGATCTTAGAGACTTCGTAGTACGATCCTGTCCCCAGCTTGTTTGCTTGTTGTTTCCCACCTCAGACAGTGAGCTCCTTGGGGGTGGGACTGGTCTTGCCTCAGTTTGGCTCCAAGAACAGCACCTGGGTTCAGTAGGTGCCTAATAAATGCCTGTTCACTTGACTTGTCATTTGATAGTTTTCTGCAGGTTTATTAGGTCGTGGGTTGGCGTCTTGTCTTTTGGTGTTCTAGGTATTATTTGGCAAAGCATTTGACTGTAAATGAATTTGTGGGATCTAGAGTGTTGAGCAGAGACAGGGCTCCCCAGGTTCATGCTGGAGTCTCATGTTCTGGGAAAAAGTCCTCATCTTCAGTGGAGCTGAGAGTGTCAGACTTAGAACATGGATAGGGTCTAGCTTCAGGAGGCCTTAAGTGTCCTCCTCTGAGAGGCAGCAGAGCTAGTGGGGGGAAGACTGGAAGGGAGCCCGTGGCTCTCCCTGTGACCATCAGGCTCTCTGAGACCCGGTGACTGCTGGCCTCCATTGGAGAGGTGCTGTCCCTGCCCAGGGAATCCCAGGGCCTGGAGGTGTGGGGGATGCTCTGAGCCCTCCATGGATCCCATTTTTGCTTTTGTTATTCAGCGATTTCAGTCTAGGAGGAGGAGGGACCAAGACCCAGGTCCGGAGCTGCCTATTGAGGAGGCCTGGTGGAGAAGGGAGTGAAGTTGGTGGTGTCCATTTCTTCCAGGCTCCCTGCCTCCCTCCCAGGCCTGCTTGACCAGGAGTCAGTGGATGGTCTCCTCAAAAGCATTTTCCTCCGAAACCTTGCTCTGTGCTTCCGTCCTGGTGGCAGGAGTGCCAGGCACAAAGAGCTGGTCGCCCGAGCTCTCTGGCCTTCAGAGTGGTCGGTTGGGGAAGGCCTGGCTGGCTTCAGAGGCTGGCCCTTTGTGTCCCATCCAGGATAGCCAGGCCACCCTGCTGATGACACTAGGGGCTGCCCAGGATCACTGCAGTTTGCGAGGGCGCTGGGCATCCAGCGGCACAAGGCAGAGGGAGCTGACCCCTCAGTGCCCCAAACTTGGCGTTCTGGAACCTCCCTATGGGCCAGCTTCCCGGCCAACCACCTCAGACACCTTTCTTAAGTCTTCCCGAACCCGTTTTAATGTTGGAACTGGAGTCAGCATTCCCACCTGAGAATATTCACCAGAATTTAAACCTTTCACTCCCGGGACCCTTGGCCTCCAACTTGTGCTCTGTTATAGGCAGCCCCAGGCCTGCAGTGCTCTTCTTCTTTGCCCCCACATATGCCCCCTCAGCAGAAGCCTGCCCACCATTCATGCTGTGCAGATGCATCTTGTTAATGTCCATCTTTAAGCCAGCTGACTGAAGTTGTGATTGCATCTTGCTTTGGATCTTCCTAGCCCATTGTGTTCCCCTACATCACTCACCTGCTGCCTGCCTCAGTTTCCTCAGTTGTAGAATGGGGATACTAAGAACTCTTACCCCCGGGGTCATTGTGAGGGCCACCTGTTGTCATTTGGCTGTCACTCGTGTCTGATTCTGCGTGTCCCCATTTGGGGGTCTTTAAAAGCAGTTAAAAAGTGGTACTACCCATCCACCCCCAAAATACTTTTGTTGAATGGTGTTCATTCTAGCGATTTGGGATTTTCTTGGCAAAGACAGTCGTTTCCTTTCTCCAGCCCAATTTACAGATGAGGAAAATGAGGCAAACAGGGTGAAGTGACTTGCCCAGAGTCACATTGCTAGTAAGTGTCTGAGGCTGGATTTGAACTTGGGGCCTCCTGACTCCAGGCCCAGTGCTCTGGACCCCCTGGTGCCCCCTAGCAGCCATGAGCACCAAGTGAGATGCGGAGAAAGCTCTTCAAACTTAAGGGTTCCATCAACAGCTGTCCTGTCCCTCCCTCTAGACTGTGGGTCCTTGGGATCCTCGGGAGTCAGCACCCAGTAGGTGCTTAATACACACCCTGGACATCAGGTATGAAAACACAGCCATAAGTAAAATCTAGATCCCTGACATTCTAGACTCTCTGCTGTGGTCCCAGCTGGAGAGAGAGTTTGGAACCAAATCCGGAGCTCTCTGAGAGAATTCAGCCTCCAGCTGCCCTTGGGCAGTCCTGGCCGAGCAGCTCCCTCTCTGGGTCCCAGGCTCTCTAAAGCTAAGGCAGGGACCAGTACTAAAGGATCTTCCATTGGTACACAGCCACAGGCCCCCTTCCCAGCCCTCACTGACCCCCAGCCTAGAGGTTAGGGTTGGCGCAGGAGGCCAGGAGGTGGCGCTCCATGTCCTCCCTTAGCAGTCAGAGCCCTGGAAAGGGCACCATTCTGGACTCCCTGCAGTGGCTCTCCTCCTCCCACTGGCCCGGCCCTCCCCAGGCTGCTTCCCCTCAGATAATGTGTGCACTTTCCCCCTTGATGCTCAGAACTCGGGGGCAGCCATGGGAGGCGCTGCTGTTTCTCTGGTACAATCGAGGGAAACGGATTCAGCCCATGGCCGAAGGGCCCAAAGGGGCATCAGCGGCTGGGGCCCATGCTGCGGCCCCTTGCCACTACTCAGTAGGAGGAAAGTGCATTTGGTGAAGGGAACTTCCTTCAGCGTAAACTCGAGTTCTCCTGAAAGTGTGGTTCCTCCATTTCTGGTCAAGTATTTCCTGATGAGTTCTCCCCATGGCCCGATTCCTTCTGTTAGTTGAGGCACTGGCCTATGTAATGCTGAAAACACTCCATGACTTTAGTTTTTGGCAGTTATTTAACTGCCATAGGATTTAAATCTGGAAATGCTTGTCTTTAAAAGCAATTAAAAAGTGGTACTGCCCATCCATACCCAAAATACTTTGGTTGAACGGCATTCATTCCAGCAGTTTCTACTTTCCTGTATTGACATCCACTTCTTGTTGCTACAGAATCAGAAGATATTAGGGCTAGAAAGGGCCTTAGCGATAATGTGGTCTTAGCTCCTCACTTGTCCGATAAAGAAACTGAGGACCCAAGAGCACCTAAGAAGTGGCAGAATGGAAGAAAACGCGGTCTTGCCCTATTCATACTCATAGATAAGGTCATCATTACACTTCCCTTGGAGGCACAGGGAATATATTGCCATGACAAGTTAACATCTTTGCTTTTTTTCCTTATTTTTTTTAAACCAAGATGTCGGTGCATGTTTACTTAGGAAGGGTTAATATAGGAAAAAATCGACTTAACTGGAGCGGTGACTGGCTTTTAGCAAGTTCTCTGGTGGTTTTCCTGACTGCCCAATCTTAAGCTAGTTCTTGATGGCTGTAAGTTATGTTCTCAAGGTTACAGTCCAGCTTTATCCAACGTGTCCTTTGGGAATCACTCCCATACAGGGGTTATTAAAGCTCTGTCTCCTCTCCCTTCAGACACATCCAAGGAGGTCTCTTTGTGAAGTACTAGAGAGAACTTTGGTGATGTTCCATTTAAATTGATTTAAACATCCATCGATTTGGATGGTCACACAGGAAAGGCAAATATGTGAAAACCGTTGTTAATTCATCACAGACACATTTCCCAGACTGAATCTTGAAGGCAATGAATGATGCCCTGGAAGGGCCCATCCAGACTGAACCCACTCAGTGACAGCTGGGAAATGCTTTCAGCAAAGGGAGCTCTATGTCAAGGAAGATGGATGTGAAGTCGAAACAGAGAAATATGGCCTGTGCTTTGTTCATAGATTCCTTATTGTAGTTGTCTTTATCTTGGCAATTAGCCCTTACCTTCCTGGAGTGACAAAGAGCTTTCCACCCATTCTCTCATTTGTTCCTGACATTGTTACCTGCCTCTATCTCCCTTCTGTGAGACTCTCTCCTCTGTATCTTTGCTCCTCTCTCCTTGGTTTACATCAGTAGAGTATTATCCATTTTCTGCCCACTAGATGGAGATATCCCCCCAGACTCTGTCCTAGAGTCTCTCTTTTCTCAGTCTCATAGTCTTTCTCTTCCTTCAGTTGCTAAGTCCTGTCACTTTTCTGTCTGCAACATAACTTGGGTTTCCCCTTCTCTCCACCCCCAACAACCACCATCCCAAGTTTCTCCTAAACTTTTCCAGTAGCCTTCAATTGGAATCCTCCTCCTAGTTTCTCTCCTTTCCAACCCATCCTCCACAGAGCTGCCAAAATAATTTTTCTAAAGCACAAATACGCTCATATCATTCCTTTCCTCAAGAAGCTTTTGGAGTTCCCCATTGCTTCCAGATTCGACTTTTAAGGCCCTTTGTACATCAGCTCTCTGCCTTTCTAGGCTCACTTGACTTTACTCTCTGTCCTTCCTGCTCCATTTTCCATTGGCCCACTTTTTCCTTAAGCCTGGCTTTCCAGATGCTCAGGCCATTCTTCACCTCATCCTTGAAATGCATTCCCCCCTTGTCTGAGCCTCCCAGAATCCCTGGCTCCCAGAGACCTTCCTGAGACCACTGGGATGCCCTTTCAGATTCCCTTCACTGTTAGTGTTCTCTTCTTCCTCACATGATCAAATCTATAATTTATCTATTTATGCATTCTATATCCCCTGGAAAAATGGAAGCTCCATCAGATCAGAGTTGTTTTTTCATTTTGTCTCTATATTCCTAGCATAGTGCATCAGTCTCTCAGAGTAGATACTTAATGAATGAGATTTGGAGCAGATAATTTAAGAGTTATTATGCTCTTTGTACCTATTCAGAAATGGGCACTCAAACTAGATGAATATAAAGTAGCTTCAAAGCAACAGGACCAAAGCCCAGGGTTCTGGTGCCATATTAGTGAAATGCAGAGAAATTTTTTAAAAAATAGTATTTTATTTTTTCTAATTATGCGTAAAGATAGGTTTCAACAATTATTTTTATAAGGTTTTTGAGTTTTGATTTTTTTTCTGTTTTCCTCCTTCCTTCTTCCCTCCCCAAGACAGCAAGCAATCTGATATAGGATATACATTTGCAATCATATAAGCATATTTCTGCATCAGTAATGTTGTGAAAGAAGAAATAAGAATAAAAGCAGAAAACCACAAGAAAGAAAAAACAAAAAAAGTAAAAATATTATGCTTTAATCTGCATTGAGACTCCATAGGTTTTTATCTGGATATGGATGGCATTTTCTATCACAAGTCTTTTGAAATTGTTTTGGATCACTGTATTGCTGAGAAGAACTAAGACCATTGTAAGTGATCATCACACAGTGTTGCTGTTACTATGTACAAGGTTCTCCTGGTTCTGCTCACTTCCCTAAGCATTAATTCATGCAAGTCTTTACAGGTTTTTCTGAAATCTTCCTGCTCATCATTTTTTATAGAACAATCGCATATTCATATACCACAACTGACATCTTCAGTGGAATACAGCCATTCCCTTAATTCCAAATCTTTGTTACCACAAAAAGAACTGCTGTACATATTTTTGTACATATAAGTCCTTTTCCCTTATTTATGATCTTTTGGGACTACAGACCTAGTAATGATGTTGCTGGATGAAAGGATATATACACAGTTTGATTTGGACATAGTTCCAGATTGCTTTTCAGAATTATTAGATCAGTTCACAACTCCACCAACAATGCATTAATGTCCCAATTTTCCCACATGTTCTCCAACATTTATCATTTTATTTTTATGTCATATTAGCCAATGTGAAATAGCCAAAACAATCAGAGTTGTTTTAATTTGCATTTCTCTAATAGTAATTTAGAGCTTTTTTTTTTTTTTTTTTTTTTTTTTTTTTTTGCTAAGGCCGTTGGGGTTAAGTGACTTGCCTAGGATCACACAGCTAGGAAGTGTTAAGTGTCTGAGGCTGGATTTGAACTCAAGTCCTCCTGACTTCAGGGCTGGTACTCTATGCACTGCTCTATCTAGCTGCCCTGATTTAGAGCATTTTTTTCATGACTATGGATAGTTTGAATTTCTTCAGAAAATTACCTGTTCTTATACTTTGGCCATTTATCAATTGGAGAATTACTTATATTCTTATGGAGAATTTTTTTTTCTTAACATCTTGTGATGCTTTTTATTCTTGACTTGGCAGCTAATTTAAATTTTTTAAAATAAAGCCCTTTCCTCTTCCCCATTGAACTTATTTTTGTGACAAAATTGGTTTAAGCAAACATAATGACTGCATCCATTGATGATGAAGTTATTATGTTTAAAGTTGTAGCAAATTTGATAAGCATCCTAGATGTTCTGGAAGGCTATTTCTAGTTAATGCAAATTATTATATTAACTGTGAGCTCGTCTGTCGGGCTGTTAATTTAGAAGGAAGGAGTTATTTTGTGCATTCATTTGATGCCATAAGGTTTGGTTAGTTTTAAGTTAATGATATTTCTCTTCAGGATTATATCATTAGTGATTCTTAAGTCCCCTCTTTTAATATTTTTCATCTATAAAAAAGCTTATCTCTAAGAAAAACAATGTTTGACATGTTTCTTTATTTGGCAATTTATTGTAGCCACAATCATTTTGATGAAATTTGGTTGGTTGGATATAGTGTAACTATGCAGGTTGTTCTTGATGCTGTGATGCTGTTTGGTGGGACCATTTACATTTTACAGGCTCTTAAAATAGAACAGAATGATTATAAAACACTTTGGCAAGGCATATTGTACCAAAATTTCCCCACAACTTCCATATTCTAATTTCTCATGGTGAAGTCTAAAGATGTAGACAATTCAGTTATTTAACAAAAAAAATTTAATTCAGTATTAGCTGCTGCAGTGATTGAGATTTTGAAAGGATAGTTTCTTTAGTCTTTGGTTTTATTCTTTATCCATTTTACCTTAAATGTTTAAAGATGATAAGTTTTACCTTTCAGACTAGGATAGATTATAACCAGTTTGAATTAGATGTAGTTTTTATTTTTAGTGTTCCTTTTCCCTTGGGTTCTTCAAAGTTAGCAGTTGTAAATAATGTAATTCTTCCTGACTAAGAATCTTAGTTCCATCTTTTTTCCAGAAATACTGGCATATTGTGTCCAATTCTGAATGCCCCATTTTAGGAGGGACATAGGTCTATTGGAGCATGTCCAGAGTAAGTCAGAATAGTGACCCCATATAAAGACCACTTGAAAGAACTGGGGGTTCTTAGCCTTGTGGACTGACAGGGATGGTGGGAAGAGTGAAAAATATATAATAGTTGTCTCCAGATACTTGAAAGATTGTCAGGTAGAAAAGGGTTCTGCTTGGGCTCAGAGGCCCAAAGAAGAGTAAATTGAAGCTTAATTGAAGCTTCTTGAGAGAAGGAACTATTTTGATTTTGCTTCGGATCCCCAGCAGTTAATGCAGTTCCTGTCACATAGTAGGAGCTTAATGCTTCTTGTTAGTTATGTTATGATTGATGCAGGTTCCAACATATTTTCAAGATAAATTGTGTGCACAAAGAGAATATGATCACAGAACCATGACCAGACTAATCTGTAATCAGGCCTACACCATTTATATTTGTGACACTGACCATGTACCCGTGTAAAACTTCCTATTTAGCCCTGCTGACTTTCTTCTTATTGGATTGAGCCTGGGGTCCTACCCCAGAGACTTTGGGCTAAATGAGACTCACAATACTCCTGAATGTGGCCTGAGCAGATTAAAATGTAGTTCTTACTGATTTAAATGTGTTGATGCATTAATAAGATAAGAAATACAAATCCATGTATGGCTTTCTATGTCAGTGTAGGGATCCTTATGTAGGGTTTAGTGACCCTGTTACTATTTGAGTTTGACATCATTGCTCTGAGTCTGTTGAGACCATTTCAGATGCTGCACTGGCACCAAATGTGTTAGCTGTCCCTCCTAGCTTGGTGCTGCCTGAAAAACTGATGGACGACTCTTCTGTACTTTATCCAGTGTTGTTAAAACATTCAACAGCCCAGGCTGGACAAATCCAGGGTACATTCTGGCTATTTCTGGACTCTGATGCTCAATTTATCTTGCCTAGAACTGGCCTTCATTTCACTTCCAGGCCATTTCCTCACCTTCTCATTCCCTTCTCCCTCTCACTCTCATTAGAGCGAGCAGAAGCTGCTTGAGGACAGAGACTGTCTAATCTCCAGCACTTAGCTTGTCATATAATGATTGATGTTGTTATTCATTTATTTGCTGTGTTGACATTTAAACAACTTTTTGTATCTGATCATCTGACCTGATCAGAATCCTTCTGATTATATTATTGTTTAATCAATTTCTCTCCATTTTTCCACCAGGATGGCATGATACATTATCAAAAGACTTGTAGAAATCGATATAAACTATCTATACTATTCTCCTCATCTTCTAGTTTAGTAAACTTGTGAAAAAAGATTTTTTTTTTGCTCTAGCACAATCAGTTCCTGATAAAGCCATGGTGACCTTTTGTAGTTAATACTTCTCTTTTTTTTTTTTAAAATTTTTATTTTATTTGCATAACATATGTGTGGGTAATTCTTCAACAATAACCCTTACATAGCTTTCCGTTACAAATTTTTCCCCCCAACTCCCCACCCCTCCCCTAGATGGCAGGATATCCACTACATGTTAATTATGTTAAAATATTGGCAAATCGAATATATGTATACATATTTCCAAACTTATCATTGGTGTGCAAGAAAAATCTTATCTACACAAACGATATATCAGATAAAGGAAACACAATGTAAGCAAACATCAATCAAGGAGTATGAGAATGTTATGTTGTGGTCCACATTTCGCATCCCTCTCTCTGGGTGTATATGGCTTTCTTCAGTGAACAATTGGAGGTGGTTTGAAACATTTCATTGTTGAAGAGAGCCATGTCCATCAGAATTGATCGTCATATAGTACTGTTGTTGCCGTGTATAATGATCTCCTGGTTCTGCTCATTTCACTCAGCATCAGTTCATGTAAGTCTCTCCAGGCCTCTCTGAAATCATCTTGCTGGTCATTTCTTACAGAACAATAATATTCCATAACATTCATATACCATAATTTATTCAGCCATTCTCCAATTGAAGGGCATCTATTCAATTTCCAGTTTCTAGCCACTACAAAAAGGGCTGCCACAAACATTCTTGCACATGTGGGGCCTTTTCCTTCCTTTATGATTTCTTTGGGATATAAGCCCAATAGAAATGCTGCTGGGTCAAAGGGTATGCACAGTTTGATAACTTTTTGAGCATAGCTCCAAATTGTTCTCCAGAATGGCTGTATCCGTTCACAGCTCCACCAACAATGCATCAGTGTCCCAGCCCTCCCACAACCCCTCCAACATTCATCATTAACTTTTCCTGTCATTTTAGCCAATCTGACAGGTGTGAATACTTCTCTTTTTTAATATTCATCAACTATCTCTTTTAAGAATTCATTTTCAGAATTTTTTGGCAAGCTCCTAGACTCTAGTTTTCAACTTTTTAGAAAAAAAAATTCAAATCAAGGGGCAGCTAGATGGTGCAGTGGATAGAGTTACGGGTCTTGGAGTCAGAAGGACCTGACGCTTGATACTTCTTAGCTATATGATGGACAAGTCACTTAATCCCGATTGCCTTGCCCCCCACCCAAAAAAAATAGGTTTTGTTTTTTTTTCAAATCAACCCCTTTGGTAGTCTGGGGAGGCTTGTGGACCCTTTCTTAGAATAATGTTTTTTAATGTATTAAAAAAATTAGAGGATTACAAGGGAAACCAATTATTCTAAAATGAGATTTTAAACAGATATGTATATATATATATGTATATGTCTGTATATATAATATATGCATGTATAACATATGTATGTCATATGCATATATATGACATATATGTGTATATATCTAATATATCTGTGTATATTATATATGTATGTGTATATATGTATATGAAAATATAAAAGTTCACCTGGACTCCAAGATGAAAAATCTAGAAGATTGGCCCCATATAGGAGTTAAGAGAGTGAAGTTACAACTATTTAGCATCTATGATAGACAATCTTCAGCTGAAGACACTGGAATTACTTATCTTACATAAAGGAAATCTAAAGGCCAGAAGTGGGGGAACATATCTCTTTTTTCAGATTCTTGCAAAGTGACTGTGTAGGAGGTACATTCCAACTTTTTCTCTGTATCCAACCAATTGATAGAAGTTTGAGGGAGGCAGATTTAGTTCTACCTAATAAAGAATCTTCTAGTTTTTAGAGCTATTTGAAAATGGGGGTGACCTGGAAATGAGGTTTGTGATTCAGATTAGGGGTAGATTCTATGAGTTCTGAGTTCTCTTTGAATATTATGGTTGTCTAAATTAGGTAGAAAAGGAGAACTATGAATCCAGACTATAAATTATTTTTTCATCCTTTAAAAATCCTTTATCAAATTACACAAAATAGAATGACTGTATAAGACAGCAAATGGAAGAAACTATGAAAATATGTTTCCTGGGGATGTCACTGCAGAAAGGCTTTCTTGGGAAGCAGGAAAGCTTGATCAGACCTGTGTATGGTGAGCTTGTCATCTTTGTTCCCCCATCCTAAGAAATTTCTCCATGGTTTTCCATCTTCTTGCTAACATACTAAAAAGTCAGTTTGGTGACATAAAAGACTCTAGAAAAGTAAATGTGTGTGTTCCTACTTTTTATCCCATACAAGTTGATATGGTTTGGCATTAAGATGATTTTAAAGTTTTATTTTCTGAATTAATCTTCTTCCTTGACAGCTAATGTTTTATTTAATCTGGACGATTATGGGTTTTCTGCATTTGTTAGTTCATTCATTACACCAACATCTGTCGAAGCCTCTTTTGTGCAGAAGACTGAAGGAGAAAGAGTGTGGGGAGGGCCACAGTAAGGATGACCTAGAACTTCCTATATTTTAGGGATGGAATAAGACACTAACACTAGAATCATCTTTCATTTCAAATTGAATTTTAAACTTGAGTTGCTGTAAATAAGAATTTCAGTGTATATTAAATATTTTCATCTTAATTTATGATAATCAGTTAAAACTTCGGGGTTTTTTGCTTGCATGGCAATCTAATAACTTCATTCTCAAGTACATTATTTAATATTTTTCAAGCTGTACGTTAATTGTAATTAATGTTTCTTATTACATTTTAGAGACATATTATTACATAGCTCCATTAGTTGGTGCCTTTTTTTTGGCTCTGACACCTATATGGATCGTGATAGCTGCCAAACATCCAGCTACAAGGACCGTTCTCCATTCAGGCTGGGAGCCTGTCATCATAGCGATGGTTATAAGCAGGTGAGTGTTAATCACAAACAACTTGGGTGTGTGGTGAGAAGGGTAAAGCTGTCCTTAGCTAGTTTGGAATTTAGAGAATTCTCTAATGCCGAGGGAAAGGGAGGACAAAGATGATTGAAATCTGGAAGTGGAAAACTCCTCACTCTTTCAGGAAAGACTTTACAGATAAGAGGATGTTTTTGTTTGGCTGTAAAGGACACATTCAACAGACAAAGGAGAAAGGGGGAAGAGCTTAAGCTGATTCACTGTTTTCCTTTAAAAATGGTTTTGTGGGGCAGGTAGGTGGCACAGTAGATAGAGCATCAGCCCTGAAGTCAGGAGGACCTGAGTTCAAATGTGACACCAGACACTTAACATTTCCTACCTGTGTGACCCTGGGCAAGAGTCACTTAACCCCAATTGCCTCAGGAGGGAAAAAAAAAGGTTTTGTACTTCTTATTCCATATTTGATTTTGAAGGGGGGGGAATGTCAAAAAAAAAAAGGCACAAAGACGTGGGATGTAGAGGATCAAGAGCCGGCCTCTGAGTTGGGGCGATCTGGATTCCATTCCCACCTCTGACATGGCCTGATTTATGACCCTCGGTCAGTCATCTGCCTCTTAGTGCTTTTGGCAACACTTTAAGACTAGAAGTTGCCAAGAAGGTGCCGACTTGCATTAGGAGATAGGGTTTCTTCCTTTCAGAGTTCCCTCTATCAGTGACATCACAAGTCCCAGCTCCATCTCTATCCCGTTTTTGACCAGGCCTGTGACTTCATTGAGACGGGGACCTCAGGATGTGGAACTTGCTACCAGTTCCAAGAGGCGTATTCTCTATAAGTCATGATTGTAGGGAGTTTGAAGTGGATTCAGAACTCCCAGTTTGGCTGGATCAGGGCAGAAGTGGAACCTGGCTCTTGGTCCTCTCCAGAACTCTGGATTCTTTCTTTATATTTTATGGGGTGCTTTTCTTTGCAGGAATTCTAGATACATCTAGATAGTTCAGAACATTGGCAGTGTCACCTGTGAAGTCTAAAAAGCACTTTACATAAATACTTTCAATGGAGCCTCATGACTTGACATGGCACTCTGAGTTTTATGATCTCTCATCTTACAGATGGGGATACTGAGGCTTAGAAAAGTTCCCTGACTTGCCAAGGTTGGAGGTATAAAAAATAGTTCATTATTAGTGGTGAGGAGCCCAAAGTCCAGCCCTGCTCAGTACTATGTCTCATGGAGCATCAATGCCAAGAATCACTGGGATCTGAGCCCAGGCTGGAGCTCTAGCCATCAGCCCATTTTATGACAGCACCTATGTGTAATCTGGGCACATTACCAGATCTCCACCCAGTAGAAGTGGCCTTTGCAACCCCTGACAGCCTCCATCCTTTACTAGAGGTTCTAGTGTGTCGGTCAAGACCTGTAGGAAGGTTTCCTGCCATGCTGCTCACCTCTGCAGGTCTTTTCTTTGTATGGAGTGAATGGCAGAGCCAGTTTGGACATATGCTCACTTGACTGTGTAAACTCTATTCCAATTCTTGCCTTTCAAAGGAAATAGGGGGACAGCTAGGTGGCGCAGTGGATAGAATACCAGCCCTGAAGTCAGGAGGTCCTGATTTCAAATCTGGTCTCAGAAACTTAATTCTTCCTAGCTGTGTGACCCTGGGCAAGTCACTTAACCCCAATTGTCTCAGGAAAAAAAAAGGAAATAGAAAAATCTTAAATGGGATGCTTTTGAACCTCTTAGATTGACTTGTTGTCTTTGTCATATTTCTTTTAATTTTATTTTATATTTTCTTCTGATTTTTTTTATAAAAACCCAAGGATTTCTGTATAAAAACAGCAAGTTTTAATTGACATCTTTTTCCTTCTAAATGTTTTATGTTTCAGCATTGGGGGCCTTATTCTAGACACGACAGTATCGGATCCGAATTTGGTTGGAATAGTTGTGTACACTCCAGTTATTAATGGTAAGTACTAACTAATATTGGTGGTGAATCTTGAATCTAATCATCCACCAAATAATTGTCCAAAAAAACTTTTAAGGTCTACGTCTAGGGTTTTTCTTCTTCTAGGCTATTGTTCCCAGGTTTTGATCTTGCCTCCATTGGTTTCAGGATCTACCCTCATCATGTTTCTAGAAATAGGAGCTTGTGAGTTAGGCAGATGTGATATTTGAGGGAAAGAGTTGAATGGGACAAATGTACTATCGTGTAAAGACTATTCATTTTTAAGTCAGCAGATCTGAGTTCAAATTCTGCTTTTAATACTTGTTATTTGGCCGGTCACTTAACAACATTGAGCCATTAGTAAAAATAAGGTGTTGGGAAGGGCCTGTCCTTGAGGATCATTCCTCATCCAGAGCCTGACCAGAATCACAAAAAAATTAGATTCAAAATTGGAGATTAATAACCCTGAGTAGGAAGAGCTGGGCCTCTACATGAAGTTGACTTCTGGGCAGGGATAATGCTGATAGGTGATGGTGGCTATGGAGCAAGGACAGACAACTGAAGTGAGATGTCTGGGGACTCAGGTTGGCCTGTTTGGGTGCCCGAGGAGGAGTGGTGTGAGCCTCCCAGGCAAGGGGCTAGACTGGGCTGGACTATGATTCCGAGCCAACCCTCATGGCTTTGCAGAGCTCCACAGAACCAAGAAATGCTTGAAGGGAGAGGGAGAGCTTTGCTGCTTTGTGACCCCTGAACCTTAGAGAGGTGGTAGAGCGGCCTCATGGGAACAGGACCCAGAGCTGACATGGGATTAGTGATATACCAAAGCAGACAGAGTTGGGTAGTCCGGAGTTCAGGTGGAAGACAAATTCCCTCTATATGACATTGTATTCATTGTATCAAATCTCAGAAGATGACAGGACTTTGTAATCCACAGGATATAGGTCTGGTAATCCACAATGGAAAAACCAAGTGGATAAAGAATGTCTGCTGTTCAGCGTATGGCAGGTCATTATTGAGCTAATCCATACAGGCATTTGCACTTGCTGTCCCCACAGCTCTACTGGCTCTCCTCCACTTCCTGACTCTCCTAACTTCCTTCCAGTTTCAACTAAATTCTGTTTTCTGCAAGAATCCTTCCCCAAGGGGCAGCTAGTTGGTGCAGTGCATAGAGCACTAACCCTGAAGTCAGAAGGACCTGAGTTCAAATCTGGTTTCAGACACTTAACATTCTCTAGCTGTGTGACCCTAGGCAAGTCACTTAACCCCAATTGTCTCAGGGGAAAAAAAGAAGCCTCCCCCAGCCTCCCTTAATGCAAGTGCCTTCCCTTTATAATTATGTCCAATTATGTTGTATATATTTTGTTTGTACATAATTATTTGTGCTTTCAATGATCTCAGGCCATTTCCTGACATAAAACTTATCTTTTTTTAATACAAATATTCTCCCAAAGAGCACAATCCCCAAAGATTTGAAATTGCAAGTGACCTGAAAACATTGGAAAGAAATCTATAGTGAGAAAAGGTTGGCTGCTGTTCATCCTTAAAGTGATGACCAGCACATAAGGGGTAAAAAGATATACCAGTAGGACAGTGATGTGTGATTTAATCTGCTTGCAGACTCCTTCCCCTGCAGGGTTTGTAGCCCTTTCATAATTTAATGGATGGGTCTCTTACAGAGGCTAAGTCACTTGTCTGTGACCTCAATCATCAGATATCAGCTATAAGCACAGGATGTCTTGACTCTGATGCCAGTCCTTTATCTTTGACATTATTCTGCCTCCCTGAAAGATAGCATCCAGGAGCCGAAGAGAAGGGAGCCATCTTTTAGAGAGAATGAAGGCTTATGGCAGCACAGTGTCAGAAGACCTGCCGGGAAGTACTTGGCCAAAGTCAGCAGATAGTTAGCTGAAGATTTGTGGGATGTTACAAACAGGAATCACAGAAAGAAAAAGGTTTGTGGGGTTTGTAGTCCAGAGCATTTAAAGGTATCCCCGCCACAGAGGTCATAGTGTACTGAAGGGTGATACTCCTTGTGGGTGTGAGCACAGATCTTTGTGTACCTTAATCATCAACCCCTGGTTGCTATTTTGTAAACAGAAAGGACATGGTGTCAATTCCTGATTATTTTGGTGGACCTTAACCTTAATTCCACATTGATCTTCCATTTACCACTGTGTAAGGTTTCAGGTTGTTCCATTACCTGCCTCCCTGTTCCAGGAGGAAATTCTCTAATAATGTGAGCATTTCCCTTTTAAAAGTGAGCTCTGCCTATTCCAATTTCTCACTTTTTTTGGACCTCTTATTTATACTTATTGCATCTTGAAGATACTTAACCTAATAAGCAAATGAAATTCAGACTTTAAAAATTTTTATCTTTTATTTTTATTTCACCTCCCCCTTTTCCACTCCTCAAAAAAAAAAAAAAAAAAAAAACAACAAAGAAGAAAAAATAGCCCAGTAACCAACACATCAGTCAAATTAGTGACTGTTCATTTCTTACTACCCTCCCTGTCAGAAAAGAAGATAGGGGCACATTTTCATGTGGGTCCAAGTTTGGCTGTTTTAACTTTACAGAATTCAGTTTTATTTGTCCCCTCATTTTTTCCCATTTATATTGTTGTAGTCTTTGGATTGTTGTCCTGGTTCTGCTTTCTTTACTTTGCATCAGTTTACATGTCTTCCATGCTTCTTTATATTTATCATGTCCATCATTCCCTAGAGCACAGTAGTTTTCCATCACATTCATGAAAAAAATTTATTTAGCCATTTTCCAATTGATGGGTATCCACTTAGTGTCCAGTTCTTGGCTACTGCAGACAGAGTTGCAGTCCCTCTTCCTTGGTAGATTATGGCAGAGCAGCCAGCAGACCTCCATCTCCCGACATTCATTTCTGAGGGAGCTACTTTAGCGGGATTCTAAATTACTTTGTAGATACCTTTCCTATCTGGGTCTTACTGTGCCCGTCAATATCAATCATTCCTATCTTTTATCTCTTTAGGGGTTTACTGGTTTGGAAGTAAACTTTAAAGTTTGTCTGATTTTTATTTCCTTTGTTATTAGTGATTTGGAGAATTCTCTAATGTGGTTGTAAATAGCTTTCAGTTTTTCTTTTGAGCACTGTTTGTTCATATCCTTTGAATGAAAGAATGAAAAAGCATTTGTTAAATACTTATTTTGTGGCCAAATGTGGTGTTAAAATCTGGAGAGACAAATGTGAAAGAGAAGACAATCCCTGCTTGTTAAGAGCTTTCATTCTAACGGGGGAGGGGTGACACCACAGTAAGAGAATGGTAGCCAAGGAGGGACACTTTGACCCCAAAATTTCCAGGACAGTGAATGAGGCCAGTAGGGAGCAGATGACCTAATCTCTTTCAGACACTGCCAATAAGGGCAGAGTTGATTTCATTATGGTTTCAGAACATTGGAGGTTGGGGAACTGGACTTGGGAGAGGAAAGGAGGAGGTAAAGGCATTCAGGGACAAGGTGGCCGGTAGGGCTAGTGAGAAGATGTCGGGAAAGCAGGCAGTGAAACGAAACATGAAACCACAGACCAGGTAAGGAAGTCAGTGTGCAGGCCAGTAGGCTCCCAGAAGGAAGGGCTGGAGAGCATAAACTATCCAGCATGTGGTTTTGAGTGCTTGCTCCTTATCTATTAGGGGATGGCTTTGGGTACATTCCTCATTATCTTGGATATCTGTTCCTTATCCAACTTCCCTTATTTGCATTAATTTTGTTCATATAAAAGATTTTCAATTTTGGGTAGTCACGATTATCTGGTTTTATCATTGATGATTGCACTGACCTTTGTTTGGCTAAGGATCCTGTCTCTCTTCCCCATCCATAGCTGTAGAAAAACCTCTTCTGATTCTCTTCTCATTTGTGATTCATCTTCATCCATTTTGGACTCATCTGGGTGATGAAGGAATGGAAAACATTGGTCTAAACCTAATTTCAACTAGCTGCTTTCCAGTTTTTTTCTAGCAGCTCTTGCTAAATCAGAGTTCTCTGTTGACTTCAAAGAGTTTACGAGATAGACACAAATAAGATGACTATTAAGTATGATGCAATAGAGGCAAAGGAAAGAGCTGGGCAAAGGACTCTGGGAAAATCTGAAAAGGAAGCGATCACTTCAGTATATAGGTAGATGGTTTGGAGTAGCATTGTGGAAGGTCTCAAATGCCAGACCCAGAAATCACTGTTTGGCCCTGTAGGCAATGTGGAGCCACTGAGAAATTGTGTGTGTGTGTGTGTGTGTGTGTGTGTGTGTGTGTGTGTGTGTGT
>JAJPUD010000256.1:107863-176829 GCA_023553655.1 Myrmecobius fasciatus
TGTGTGTGTGTGTGTGTGTGTGTGTGTGTGTGTGTGTGTGTGTGTTTGAGAGAGAGAGGGAGGGAGAGAGAAGGAGAGGGAGAAAGAGATGGAAGTGGAGAGGAAGAGAGAGAAAGAGATGGACAGACAGGCAGGCAGGGGAGACACAGAGAGAGGAAGAGAGAGCACTAGTGCAGTAGGAGGTACTCTATGACAGGTGTGTATGAATAGAGTGAGTAAAATGAATTTAAGAGAAAATGATCACATGAAGGAAAGTAAGTAAACAAGTGACAATGAATGAATGAAAAATCATTTATTAAGTGTTTACTCTATGCAAAGCATAGCAGTAGGGACACAAACAAGATGCCAGCACATATTGGTCTAAAACTAATTTCAACTAGCTGCTTTCCAGTTGTTTTTTTTCCCAGCAACTCTTGCTAAATCAGAGTTCTCTGATTGTTGACTTTAAAGAGTTTACAAGATAGACAAAAATAAGATGACTACTAAGTATGATGTAATAGAGGCAAAGGAGAGAGTTGGGCTTTAAGGAGCTCATATTCTAATGGTGGAGACAATCATTGGGGAAGTTCCAGCAGCAGATCATGGTGGGCAGCAGCAAAACCAATTTAATTTATCTTGTGTAGTTCTGCTTCCATTGGTAAAAACCACTTCCATTTCTGACATTGAACCAAGTGCTAATGACAGTTTCATTTTTTTTTCATTTTATTAAAGCTTTTTATTTGGAAAACATATGCATGGGTAATTTTTCAACATTGACCCTTACAAAGCTTTCTGTTACAAATTTTCCCCCCCTACTCCCCACCCCTCCCCTAGATGGCAGGAAGTCCACTACATGTTAATTATGTTAAAATACTTGACAAATCAAATATGTCTATACATATTTTTACAGTTATCTTGCTGTGCAAGAAAAGTCGGATATACAAGAAAAAAAATCTGAGAAGGGAAACATAATGCAAGCAAATAGAGAGCATGAAAATGTTATGTTGTGGTCCACATTTCATATCCCGGCTCTCTGGATGTATATGGCTTTCTTTTGTGAAAAATTGGAACTGGTTTGAAACATTTCATTGTTGAAGAGAACCATGTCCATCAGAATTAATCATCATATAGTCTTGTTGCCGTGTATAATGATCTCCTGGTTCTGCTCGTTTCACTCAGCATCAGTTCATGCAAGTCTCTCCAGGCCTCTCTGAAATCCTCCTGCTGGTCGTTTCTTACAGAACAATAATATTCCATGACATTCATATACCATAGTTTATTCAGCCACTCTCCAATTGATGGGCATCCACTCAGCTTCCAGTTTCTAGCCACCACAAAAAGAGCTGCCACAAACATTCTTGCACATGTGGGTCCCTTTCCCTCCTCTAAGATCTCTTTGGGATATAAGCCCAATAGAAACACTGCTGGGTCAAAGGGTATGTACAATTTGATAACTTTTTGAGTATAATTCCAAATTGCTCTCCAGAATGGTTGGATCCATTCACGGTTCCACCAACAATGTATCAGTGACGTAGTTTCTTTTCCTGTTGATAAAATATGAACATTAAAAAGTATAGGTGTAGGGGCAGGATAGCAGAGGCTTCCACAAATTGTGGCAGAAATCAATACAAATTTTGTAGAGTAAATTAACCAGCAAGCATTTATTAAGTGTCTGCTCCATGTTAATTATTGGTCTAGGTAATGGGGATATACATATAAGAAGGAACTGGTCTTTGCCCTTGAAGAATTCCTACTTTACTTAAGAGGATCCTTGTTCATAGATAAGTTAATTACAGAATATAGACAAATAAATACACAGTGACTGGGTGATCACTGTCATAGAACAATCAGACTGAAGAGAAATGTGCATACACTTATTGGTTGAAGATGATGTGTAAAGCAGAACATTGACATTTTTCTACTTGTTTCAGGAATTGTTACCATTGTGTCCGGTGAAGAGTGAGATTATGCCAGATTGCTTTATGCACAAAAATGATAATAATCATTATAACAGTTAGCTTTATCTCCCATTTTTTATAATGCTTAGAAGGGAAAAGCTTAGGATGCTTTGGAAGGGTGTTCCTTCAAACACTATGAAATGTGTAACCATAGAGTGGTTGCAAAGTAAGAAATGACTGTGGCAAGCTTGGATATCACTCTATTATCTTAGAAAGAAAGAAAATTAGTTAATGGGAAAGTAACAAATAAAATGACCTGAGTGGATGACCGGATGATTGAGTAGGGATGAGAAAGTGAAGCCTGATCATGGGATGAATGAGATTCTGTACAATGTATAGATGGTTTAAGAGATTAAAAAGAATTTTCTTAAGTTACATATTGCCACCAAAAAAGATCCTAATGAGTGAATGGATATTTACTGTATCAATCTTGTATTTTACTATAGGTAAAATTATCTGGAGTCTAGGAGAGGGTAGGGATGGGTTCAAAGTCCAGAAGCACATGGGATTTGAACTCAGGTCTTATAACTCCCTACCCAATGATCTCTTCCCCTAACAACAGAGTGCTATTATGGAAGTTAGGTCTTCTGAAGATTGGGTATTTATGTAGTAATCATAAAAATGCCCACAGAACAAATGTTTTGTAAATTTTAGTTGTCAAATTATGCTCTTTGAGTCTCTATCATTAATTATTACAAAAGAGAGCTGTATTTTACTTACTGTTTTGTTAAAAGGTGACCAGACCAATTGTGAAAATTAGTTAAATAGGAAACAAGCATTCAGGGCAAGGATTTTAGAAATAAATATACTAGAAAATGATAACAAATGGTAATAGAATTTCTGTTGTCAAGGAGACATGGTTAAATTTAAAAATTCTATAGTAGAATTGAATATTTATTAGCAGAATAAGCTGAATTAGGATCATTTCCTTCAGTGGTTCTTTACCTGGAGACTCTGGGAACTTTAAATTCCATTAAAAAAATTACATCTTTTTTTTTAATTAGTCTTTAACTGAAATTTAGCTTTTCCAGTAATTATGAATATAGGCAACTTTGTGGTTCACTGACAGAGCACTGAGCCTAGAGTGGGAAAGTCCTGAGTTCAAATGTGACCGAAGACATGTACCAGCTTTGTGACCCTGGGCAAGTCACTTCATCCCGTTTGCCTTCACTTTCTTCATCTGTAAAATGTTCTGGAGAAGTAAAGGGCAAACCATTCCATAATTCTGCCAAGAAAACCAGATGGGGTCATGGACACAACTGAAATATGACTAAACAGCACCAAAAGGCAACAATGAATTATTCTGAGAAAGGTCTGCAGGCTTTAAAGTGTTCCCTAATACAGAAAGGTTAAAAACTCTCACTCCGTTTTGACACCAATTTTGTAAAGTGCTTGATTTTATTTTTGAATTTCAACTTTTGTGGAATAAATGAATGTTTAAAAGTATCATGTGCTTCCTATGTACTAGATATTATGCTAAGTATTCAGAGATAAGAAGTGAGGCAGGCCCTGTCCTGAAGGATCTTACGTTTTCATAAGGAAAGGTGATTTAGAGAGGGAAATGGTGTCTAAGAGAAGGGATCTGAGAAGTCACAGATTGTTGAGTTAAATGACAGGTAGTCATTTAACATGCTATTTCCAGGTACAGTGGAAATTGATTTGGTTGGTGTTCAAGGAAAGAAAAGTGGTTGAAGGAAACCTAAGATCAAGGAAATATGCATCTTGTAGTAGACAATGCGATGGCAAAATGACCTGAGTAGATTGGGGGATTACTGGATATGAGGGGTAAAGCATGATATGGTATCCAGGACAAGCAGTAGATATAGTAGGGGCCAGTTGGCTACTTTATACTCAATCACCAATTATCTGGGCCAGGCACTAGGACTGGAGCTCCAAAAGTAAGTAGATCGATTTCCCACTCGATTGAGGGAATAGATTCTGGGGGTGTGAGTAGGGAGATGTAGGTTCAATATGAAAGTAACTGAGCCAGATGGATGGCTGGGTAGGGATGGGAAAGTGAAACCTGATCATGAGATAGATGAGATTCTGTACAATGTGTAGGTGGTTTAAGAGACTAAAAAGAATTTTTTTAAGTCACATATTGCCACACACACACACAAAAAATCCCAACAAGTGAATGGATATTTACTGTATCAATCTTATATTTTACTATAGGTAATATTACTTTCAAGTGTAGGTGACAAAGTACTTAGATTAATCTGGCTGCTCAACAAAGGCTTTTCATGTTGCTGTAACTAAATCTTATGATTCTCCAGTATCCCATTATTCATCCAACAAAGCCTACTGTGTGCAAGATACTATGCTAGGGTAAGGGTCATCCTGAGGAAAATCGAGTATGTCTTTACCATCAAGGAGAAAGAGACTACCTTTATACAAATATGATATAAATTAGAATTTAGCAATTTACAAGAAGAATATAAAATTATATGAGAGCAAATTTGATAAAAATAATTTAGAATTTGGGGGGAGTAGGAATGTGTCTTGGGGGAGGTGATACATTTCCCTGAAGGAAAGGTTATCAGTAGTATAACAAAGGTTTAGAGATAGGAGCACCTGGGTTGTGTTTAGTACTTGGTGAGTCCCATTTGATTGGTCGTAGATTATGTGGGATGGGAAGTGTCCAAATATTTTTGGAGATATCCTCTTTCCAATAGCTAAGGCCCAGCAGGCAGCCTGTGTCCTGAGGTTGGTATAACAATAATCTTTGCACTTGGGATGATATCACCATCTGGCACAGTGTACTGCTTGGATCAGTACCAAGTACTTTTGTACCAAGTACTTGGATCAGGACCCAGTACATTCTTTTTTTTTTTTTTTAATTAAAGCTTTTTATTTGCAAAACATATGTATGGGTAGTTCTTCAACATTGACCCTTACAAAGCTTTCTGTTACAAAATTTTCCCCCTTAGTCCCCACCCCTTCCCTATATGGCAGGAAGTCCACTACATGTTAATTATGTTAAAATACTTGACAAATAGAATATATGTATACATATTTCCACACTTATCTTGCTGTGCAAGAAAAATCTTATCTACCAAAAAAAAAAATCAGAGAAAGGAAACACAATGCAAGCAAACATCAATAGAGAGCATGAAAATGTTATGTTGTAGTCAACATTTCACATCCCTCTCTCTGGGTGTATATGGCTTTCGTCACTGAACAATTGGAACTGGTTGGAAACATTTCATTGTTGAAGAGAGCCATGTCCATCAGAATTGATCATCGTATAGTATTGTTATTGCCGTGTATAATGATCTCCTGGTTCTGCTCGTTTCCCTCAGCATCAGTTCATGCAAATCTCTCCAGGCCTCTCTGAAATCATCCTGCTGAGGACCCAGTACTTTCACTGGGGGATTTAGCGCCCCCTGTTTCCCAGGACTATCCATCACATGTTCACAATTTCCGTTCCTTGTTACTGACAGGCACTACACTCCTGTTCCCATCACAAAACTCACTTTTTGTGAGCATGTTAAATCCTCCTTCTGAGGGGAGAAGAGAGGGCTCCCATCTGCAAATGTTATTTTCCTCACTCTGAAATTAATTAAACTTCTGTTTTTGTCCTGACTTTCCTGTCTCTAGCCTGTTCTGTTTCAGCTCTGGCCACCCACAGGTTAGAGGCCGGTTCCGGTCCAGTTGACAGAAGGAATGTGACAAGGTTGGAATATCCCAATTTTGAGGTTATAAAATTTAAAGCTGAGAAGGTCTTTAAAAATCAAAGAATTACAAAACAGGAAGAGCCTCAGCAGCTATTTCATTCAATTCTTATCCAAACAGTATTCCTTCATCACCTTAGGTCTTAAATTAAGTTTTCTGACTTGGCATTGCCCCAATTATTAGGAAGGTGTGTTTACTTTTCAATAAGAGTTAAGGCTAAATTTGCCCCTCTGCAGCCTCTCGGGATGTGGAGCTAGAGGGGAGGGACCATTAACATAAAAGCCTTGGGATCAATCAAATAAGAATAAAGTTGGCATGTGGGGAAATAATCCACATCACAAGCGTATGATGGCAGAGGCATAGTTACAAAACTGGGCCTGGGGGTTTTAGTGGATTGGGATGTGGTAGCCCAGAAAGCTTTTGTGATCTTGAGCATCATGAAGAGGGGGTGACTTCCAGGAATACAACAGTGATTGTCCCACTATACTTTTCCTGTCGGTCCTCATCTGAAGTGCTGTGCTCAGTTCTGCACACCATAGAGTAAGAAAGAGAGCAGCCTAGCCTTCCTGAGAGTCCTAGAGGTCATTCCACATGAGAATTGGTCGAAGGAACTGGCCATGTTTAACCTGGAAAAGAGAAAGAGGGGAATAGGGATTTAGAGTGGTTCTGTTTGGGGCAGAACCAGAAGAATTGGTGGAAGGTATAAAGAGGGCAGTTCAGGTTTCATGTCAGGCAAAGCTTTCTGAAACAAGAGATGTCCCAGTGTGATAACTTATTATATATTAAAACTCATTTTCCCCACAAGGTTTTCTCTTCTCTATCTGACCATTACTTAGTTACTTTAGCTAAGCCTTCTGGCTCTGGATCCAATCCCCTCCATCATGATTGCTCTCCTTTCTGACTCTGGCTTATTGATGTTCTTCCTGATCTTACATCTAGAGCTGAACAATACATTCTACAAGTGGCTGGATCTGAGGAGAGGATGCTGGGATTACCATTCCCAAGAGTTTTAGCTTTCTCTTAATGTAGCTTTCTTGGCTTCCATGTCCCTCTGTTGACTCATGCTGAGCTTGCAACCCAGCACCCCGCCACAACTGCTATCTAAAATCTAGCCTCCTCCATCTTGTACACATGAAGTCAGTCTTTGGACTCCATGTACAAGACTTTATATTTATTTCCATTAAATGTGGTCTTATTAGAATCAATATTTATTTCCATTAAGTGTGTTCTTATTAGAAGCTACTCAATATTCTAGCCTCTAAAGATTGTTTTGAATCCAGACTACATCCTCCACCATTAGCTATCCCTTTTAGCTTTTTATCATTTGCAATTTTGACAAACATGCCATCCATCTATGACTTTATCTGAATCTTTGATTTTAAAAAAATCAACAAAGGTCCAAGCACCAAGCCTTGAAGGTCTTCCACAGGAGACCTCCAAATTGATATCAAACTATTAGTAACTATTGGTTGAATCTGGCCATTTATTTACTTTTAAATCCACTTTATTGTGCTTTTGTCTAGCTGAATCCATCTTGCCCAAAGGAATAGATTTCTATCAAATGCTTGTTAAAATCTAGGTAAACTATTGTCTGTAGTATTCTCCTGATAGAAGGATCTGGTGATAAATAGAAGGAGAATCATTAGTCTAATATGAGTTGTGCTTGGTAACATCAGGCTAGGCTTTTAGGATCCCCATCATGTTTCATTTTGTTCACTAGCTCTTCCTTTAATAAAACCCTCTAGATTTAGTAAAATACACTTCCTTGCCTTCTCTGCAGACAGAGGAAGGGGACTGTGGATATGTGTATACACTGTTGGTCATGTATTGGTTGCTTTTTTTCTCCTTTTCCTTATTTATTCTTTGTTACAAGGGATGGATCATTGGGTTAGTGAGAAGGGAGAGCTTCATTTGGAAATGAAGGTGATAGAAAAACCATCAATACAAATTTAAATTCTTTCTAGAATTTTCTCAGAATTGAAGTAGAGCTCCTTGCTGTCTGAAGATTATTCTTTTCCCACCTTTTGAAGATCTAGGTACTGTTTGCCCTTCTTCCCTTCTGTGATTCCTCTCTAGTCTTCCCCAGATTTTGGGGGATGATAATGGCTTAGCCATCATGGTTGCTAGTTTTTCCAAGAAGCAGTAGTGCAGTTTATTTGCACTTGGGGTTAGCATGTCATGGACTGCTCCTATCTCTTTTACTTTCTCTTGGGTGTCAGCTCCCCTTTGATCCTTTTGATTCCATCCTTTCTTGCCCAAAGGTCAATCTCCTTGGCAGAGAAAACAGAAATAGAAGATTTGAACAGCTACCCCTTCTCCCCCTCAATGGCTATCAAAATCCTGTCCTTTTTGTTGTTGTTGTTGTTGTTATCTTCTTTCCTTGTATATTTTTTTTCCCTAAGAAAAAACAAACAGATCCTCTTTTCTGATTCTAAAAGTCCATGCTGGACTTGGCTTTCTTTGGGATGGAGCCATCATGATCCATTCCTCACATGAGCGTGCTGTACTTTTGATTGACGCCCAGTTTCCTGCCCTTTCTTCTATCTTCTGGGTGGGTTGGGGAGTTCACCCACCTGAGTTTCTTCAGGCAATTCCTTCTTTTCCTTCTATCAGAATTCTTTCTTTGTCACCTGAAAATTTAATTCTTGAAAACTCTGTGCCCTCTGGGGACTGAATTCCCTGGTAGATTTTTTTTCTGCATTATCTTGTATTTTCATTGACAAAATCTTATCTATCTTTTCTGTGAACACTTTGAAATATGCTTTCCAAATATCGGTGTAGCATCATCAGACTGACTATACTCAGTTTTCTTTTTTAGCCCAACTTCCCTCCCTATTCATTTTACAGATGAGGAAACTGAGAACTGGAAAGGCTAAGAGAGTTGCCTGACATCACATGGATGAAAAATAGCAGAGCTGGGATTGGATAAAGACCCTTCGTTCCAATTTTATAAAAGCACTTCAAATCGAGTTCTCTTGCTTTTCCATTGAACTGTAGCTGCCTTTCTAGAAAAAAAGAGTGTGGTTTTGTGAGGTAGGATTTCCTTGGTTCAGAGTATTTCAGAGAAAGAACAACTGCAGAGAGTTTGAAGTTTGGGATTGTAGGTCAAAATCAGTGCAGAAAGGTATATTTTAGTCCGTTAAGAACATCAAATGTAGGTCACTCAAAGAAAGTTGAGTAACCTCTTTCTCTTGGTGTGTATTTTAAAAGCACTAGATGACCTGAAATCCTTTACAACTCCAAGCTTCTTTGAAGACCATGGAGTAGCAATAGATCTCATTTTTTATCAATAAGGGAAAAACAGTAGAAACAGAAATCCATTTTTATTGTCATCCTCTTGAAACACAACCTTGTTCAAATCCATTTTCTTGCCACTTCAGCTTCCTAAACAGTTATTGCAAATCTTTCAAAAGGAAGACATAGCTTGTGAAGTTTTATTCCAGTGAGATAAGGTACATAATTAGTTTATGGTAATTAAAAAGCAAAATGTCAGTGATTAATGAAACATCTCTGTGCGACTAAAGGACTGAAATCATGTCAGAAGAATTTCATTCCGGAAGTGGGAATGGCAAAGTGCTAGTAAAAGACTGAAGGCAAAATGATTATTCCCTTAAACAATCAACAAGGCACTCAGTGCTTGGAGGAGCCGTGGCTTTTGTACATAGAATTTGAATGAAAACAACTAGATCTCATTTCTCTCTTTAGTGTCCAGAGGGCATGAGTTTATTTCAGAAATCATTTTTTAAGCATCAGTTCTGCCCGAGGCACTGAGCCACAGAGACTTGTGAAACAAGACCTGCTCTTAAGGAACTTATATATGTTTTGCAGCTGGTGGCAGAACAGGGAAATATGGCCAATGCAGGGAGAGAGCAGTGAGAGCTCGGAAGGGCCTGGGGACCAGGGAGTGCTCTGTGCAGAAGGTGGTGCCCATTCTAAGACTTGAAGGAGACATGGTTCTGAGGAGAAGGGACATGAAGAGCCATATTGTGACATTAGTTTGGATGGTGAGTGACAGATTGTAGAGGCCTCAAATGCCTGTTTATAGAATGAGTAATTTATTCTATAGGCCAAGGAAGTCTAAACACAAATGGGGGGGGGAATGACATCTGTGTTTCCCAACAAAAATCTCATCTTCTATAAGAAGTCTTTCCCATCCCCTCTGTATTCTACTGCCTTCCCTCTGTTGATTTATTCTTATTTCTTAATAAAACTCTATCAAGTCCTCCATAAATCACAAGGGACCTGATAAACCAACTTTATATCCTGCATATAGTTTGTTTATCGTCTCTGCCTTAAATTGTGATTTCTTTGAGAGCAGAACTTGTCTTTTGCCGCTTTTTGTATCCTCAAAGATAGCATAGTTTTTGGCACATGAATGCTAACAATAATAAGATAAGATGATAATAATATATAATAAGAAGAAGATAAATCATGAATGTTTATCAATAAGTCAATAAATGTTTATTGACTGAAAATTTCAGAATTATCTTTTTCCTCATGAGAAGTAATCTTTAACATCCTTTGTTGCTATGTTGCTAATTCATATGAGAATGACCATAATTATGAATATGTCTCTCCTTTACTGTCCTTGGTATTATTTTATTACAAAATATTAAGAAGTTCAGGTTACTGATGATTCATCTCAGAATTTCCTACATGCTAAAATTAGTTATACAGAATTTAAACATTCTTTCTAAAAAGATAGTCTAATAACTAAAATTAAAATCGACATATTTGCAGGCCAACCTCCCAGTATCTAGACAATATAAAACACTACCATTTAAGAGCTCTTTTCTTCTGTGCTAAGTTAACATTAAGTAGGAAATGAATGCAATGCAATTTATGCCCTGCCTTATTGCTCTGATTTTTAAATTGGGAAATTTTCTTGAACTTGGTTAATGATGGAAAAAATTTATCTAAGTCAACTTCTCTAATTAGAATATTAGACTTTGTGTGGAATATCTATATGATTAGCGGTGATGAAGTTTGTCTATATCCCAGCTTCTTAAACTACGGTTTGTAATCCTGTATGGAATTTTATAATTTAATGTGAGGGTTGTGAAATTATAATTTGTTATCAGTAAATGTTTGATTCATATACCTATTTTATATGCATATATATCCAGAATCACCTGAAAATTTCTTAGTTGAAAAGGGGTCACAAGTGGAAAAAGTTTAAGAAGCCTGGGAGTTGGATAAGGTCATTATCCTTTTTCTCCTCCAGTTGTTCTATTAAGAGGCCAGGGTGTACAGGATTCAGCTCAAGCCAATTAATTACATTTCCAGAGCCAGCATTTACAACTTGGAAATCAGTTAGATCTCATGAAATAACAGTGAGCCCTAAAGGAGGTATTCACTCCAAGCTGATATCACCAATTCATCTTCTTTTTTTTTTTTAGGTAGAATTATCATTTTTATTATATTAGCTTGGCCTACCCATGAGCAATTGATAATTTTCTAATTGTTTGGATCAGACTTTGTGTGAGAAATGTTCTGTAATGGTATTCCTATAGTTCCTGGATTTATCTTGTTAGGTAAGCCATATTCTTTACATAATCACTATCTATCTATCTATCTATCTATCTATCTATCTATCTATCTATCTATCTATCTATCTTCTAATTGGATAGAAAATATTAACCATGGCAATAGCATTTCATCCTGCAGATCATATCACTAACACATCAACTTTTCATGTTTTTTTAAAAAAGCCTTAGGGACATAAGACTAAAAACCAATACTGAATAAAAAGTTAGTCAAAAGCTATGAACAAACTATGACAATATAAAAGAGTGTTCCAAATCACTGATAGTAACAGAAATGCAAAGTAGAGTATGAAAGTGGCCACTCACTTCTCCAGGACGGGCAAGATGGTGTACTAGGTAAAGTAGTTCTTCTTCTTCTTCTTCTTTTTTTTGCTGAGTCAGTTGGGGTTAAGTGACTTGCCCAGGGTCACACAGCTAAGGAATGTTAAGTGTCTGAGACCAGATTTGAACTCAGGTCCTCCTGACTTCAAGGCTGGTGCTCTATCTACTGTACCACTAGCTGCCCCACTAGGTTAAGTTCTTGATGGTTTCCCACCCCAAATGTTTACTAGATTTCTGATGAGCTAAGTTCCTTAGCATCCCCAATCTCTTCTGTAAAAGGAGGGGATTTGTAGCTTCTGTGTCAGAAGCTGTTTCTATGAGGATTAGAGGAACGCACTCTATGTGTAAAATGCCTTACTAACCTTGTAGCCAATCAATGATAGGAAGAATTATACCAGGACCAAGTCACCTTCACAAACAGCCAGGTACAGAGAAGGTCCTTTCAATGCATAAGACTCAGGAGATTACACTGATTCATTTGGCCTCAGTTTTATTAATAACACTGACATTCTCACTTCTTTTAAATTATTTAAAATCACATCACCCTGTATATAATTTTTTGATAATATCCCTGGGGTAGCCAAATCAATCCCCAGAGGAAGTCTAAGCAGCTTTAAGACAAACATTATTACATAGTTAATTAAACTTAATTGATACTTTTTTTGCCCAGATAAGAGAGTGTGGACCCCTTGAGTAGTACAAGTTTTACCAGGCATAAGGGGTACCTTTGGGTATTGACCATGATTGTTATGCTACTAAAAATGTTTTTGCAACTTTTATTAGCATAACAATCATGATCAATTGTACTGCTGACAATTGTACCTTGTAGGGATAAAGGGACAAAGGGACATTGGGGGAGAGAGGGAATGTCTCTGCTTTGCTCAGCCAAAGTCCTTTTTAAGAAGAGTCTATCAGTCAGTTCATTGGTCCTTCTGAGTGCCCAGTTCAGGCTCATGTTGTAGGGAACTCAGAATTTCCCCATTTCATTCTTTCCTTGTAGATTTGCTTCCCAACGCGCAGCAAAGTCAGTGGTATAAATAGCTCCTAAATCTCCATCATGTCCTCCACAAATCATAAGGGCCCCGATAAACCAGTTCTTCATTTAAGTCCAGATTTGGGTGGGTGGATGGGGAGCAGGAAAACCTGATGCCATTTACCAGCGTAGGTGCTTGTTTCATCAGTAAATATTAGCTGTACTAACAAGATGGAAAATCAAGTGTCAGGAGCTGCCTTGCCTTCACAGAACTTACAATTGAATCAGAGGAACAGGAAACCTAAGTATTGAACAACAGGATTTAATGAATAAGAGGGCAACACAGGAATAGAAAGAAAATCATCATGTACTCTAGTACTTGTTGAATTGACTGATTCAGACAGCAAAATATAGAACATTTAAGTTTAAGGAATTACTAGTTCATATTGGGATGGGGGGAGGGTGGAATCTTTGAGTTAGATCTTTGAATTTGAAGGGATGGGATTTGAGATGAGTCTTGACAGAACAGTTAGACTTGGACAGACAGGGTAGGGGTTGGTATTGTAGTTGAGCAGGAGTCTAAAAACATAGAGTTGGGAAAAACACGAGATGTGCTTGGGGGCCTCAGGATCAGGTTACAAAGGGCTTTGAATGCCGGATTAAGAAGTTTGTGTATTTGGGAGCATCATAGAATATTTTAGGAAAATTAATTTAATGGCCATATCAGGATAGGTTGGTAAAATCTCTCCCCACCCCCTCCCCAACCCACATGGAAAATATGGAGGACAGAAACTTCTCTTATTTCTTTTATTCCTAGCAACAGAGTAATTCTACACATAAGGTAGCCAGATTTCTTTTTCTCTTTGAAATGTAGATCAGTTGTTAGAATTTGTGAGTGAGGTTTTTTTTAAAGAAAAATTATATTTCTTTATGTGAATTGCCAAGTGAGCCTAGGGCAGCTAGCCAAATGAGCCCTTATCAGAAGCTGAATGCTCTTCTTAGTGGGGTCAGCACTAAACATTTACTGGAAATATGTATTTCTTAATTTAACTAAACATGAATTTCAGCTTTGAAGTCATCCCCAGATGTGCCTGCTGAGAACTGTTTCCTACCCTTGATCACTGAGCTTCCTATAACTATAGATCCTGAACTCTTGGGGACCCTGAGGCTTGCCACTAGCGGTTTGTTTTGTCATAGCCTCTTGTCGCCACAATTGCTAATCTATGGGACACATTCAGACACTTTCAACTCCCTTGGCCAGATCAGTTGGCTCATTTAGTGCTGGGTAACTTTAAAGAGATGCAGCTGGGAGATGGAGCTAAACATGTGCCATGAAACTGGAAGGTTTTTATTTTATTCTTTTGAAACATTTAAGAGCTACAAGGTAAGAAGTAGCTGATAGTATAAAAACTCAGCTGCTGTCATAGTTGGTATGAAACATCCTTTTGTTTTTTCATGTTTGTTGTTTACCTTTCATTTTGACTTAGATGTATCTGGGAAATTTATGCTATTCTCTTTCAAAACCTCAGTTAATTTGAGCTACTAATTATAATAGCTATTTTGTCTGTTTCTGATATTAGTTCAAAAAGAAAGAAATAGTGGATATACAAACTAACATACCTGGTGGGGATTTTTTTATTCATTCATTCATTCACACACAGACCCACACACAGACCCCCCCCACACACATATATGTAATATATATATGCATATATATATTCATTTTAATTAGGTAGTAATGACATTTTGGTAAAATTCTAGTAGCAAATTGTGATTTTTACAAAAGCATTACAGCTGATCATTAGCAGTCTTGTTTAAAATTTCTTACAAAAGGAGTTGCAGCTGGCACAGACATTTTTGGGCTTGATAGTGTATGCTTTTTTTGCATTTGCATTGAAGCATTCCCTATCTAATCAAATGCTGAGAGCATATTACCCTGAGACAATCTCCAAAGTACATTAAGATGAGCTGGAGACCATCATATCGTGCATTTTGGTGTCAGATCCCCTGTGTTGAAAAATCTACCTGAATGCCCTTTTTGCTCCAAATGTAAATATTCATAGAGGATTCTGGTCTTTATGTAGATACTGAGAGGTAGGTACAAGGCTATATTTTATTTAACCTCTCCTGAGCTTGCTTAGGAGTTGGTGGGACACATTCTATTTGTCCTTAGTCTCACAGGTTTCCTCCATATGGTGGTTATTCCACAGCTATGGAGAATAATTCTTGATTTCATTTGTTCTCTTATCAGTTGAGCAATAGGGATAGGGTGTGAACTGCAGTTGTAATTTCATTGGCTTAGGGATGTCCCAGTGTGAAAACTCTCTCACCCATGCCAAGGGGCAGTTCTCTGTGACTTGTTATGTTTGAGAGTTGTCCAGAACCACCAAGAAGTTAAGTAACTGGATCATACATCCAAGAATGTGTCTACAGCAGGACTCTTCAAACTCAAATTATTCACTAGATCATGTAGCCTTTCTCACCCAAAATTCATTTCAAATTATTCATTTTAAAAAGCAACCTTAGAAAATAAAATTTTAAAAATAGTGTACTTCCAGTGAAATAGTTTTTATACAAATAGAAAGTAGATTGGATGAAAAGTTAAAATATTGTTGGATTACTTGTTGTCTAGGGGAGATAAGAGGGGGGAGGAGAAAAATTGGGGAATACAAGATTTTGCAAGGGTGAGTGTTAAAAACTATCTTTGTGTGTATTTTGAAGAATATCAAAAACTTATAAAAAGAAAGAGGAAAGTTAAAATATATAAATTAATTGAGTTTTACCAGAATAATATATTTTATATTATTCTGAAAAATTGTTATCATTTAGTAGTTTTAGTCATGTCTGACTCTTTATGACCCCATTTGGCCAAGATACCTTAGCAAAGACTCTAGAGTGGTTTGTCAGTTGACAGATGAGGAAACTGAGATAAACAGGATGAAGTGACTTGCCCAGGATCATCCAGCTAGGAAGTGTCTGAGCCTGGATTTGAACTCAGGACATTGAGTCTTTCTACCTGAAGCCAGGACTCTCAGGCCCAGCACTTTTTCCATTATGCCACCTAGCTGGCCCATTGGAAAAGTACTAAATTTCTAAGGTACAAGCCTGACAATCTTAGGAAAGAAGGAAAGTCCAAATAAAAACTAAGAATATTGTGACAGTGTGCGACCAGATAGCCTCTGAACTGTATTTTTGTCTAGCCACTTGTGGCTCTTCATTCTTTAACTTTGTTAATACTCAGAAGCTTCCATTTTCTAAGTATACATTTATTCCTTGGGTTCTTTCTATGTAAACATTTTGCTGTGAAGTTAAACTTTGTGGAACTCTTGAAAAGTGTTCAGTTATCCCAGAGTTGGAGGTGACCAACCAACTAACTCAGTCTTTAGCCAAGACACAGCTCCTCTTGGCCACAAGCTATACAAATCCCAAATAATAAAACATGGAGTGTCTAGGGTTAGAGACTCAAATGAAACATCTGCTCAGATAATTGATATTCTAATGGCATTTACACACTCAGGTAAATAAACAATGTAGAGAGAGAGACCTTCGCAACTGCACACAATGGGCGCAGATGGAGAGCTAGGAGAAGGGATTGCATTCAGCTAGTTCAGGCTCCTCAGAGCCGATTGTTAAGTTTCCATTGTGGGCACTTACATCCCAGGTATCTGTAAAGCTACAACCCAGGCTTGAATTTTGTACTTCAGAAAGAGATGGAGAAAATGTTGATACAGATGAAACTGAAAAATGCATCGTGTACATTTTAGGGGAGAGAGCTGGTTTATCCATATACTAGAATATCCGTGGCTTGAGGGAGCCTTGCAGGTTATTAACAAATATAGAAAACGAGAAAGAGGGAGCTTAAATATTTCATCCATTGCCTCACAGCCATTGTCTTGGGCAAGATTAAAATTCAGATCTTCCTGAGCCCAAGCCCAGCCTGTAAGGACTCAACTGGGGAGTTGAGGAGAAATGGGGTAGCCTAGGCAAGGGCAAGATGGAGTAATAAATCTTAGACAGTCATGGATTCTCACTGGGTCTCCATTTCTTCATCTGTAAAAAGGAGATGATATACGTGAAAAACTTCACATACCTGAAAACATCATATACATGTTAACTCTTGTTGTTAGTATTAAGAGGGCTACAGCAGTGTTTCTACTGGGCCTATATCCCAAAGAGATTTTAAAGGAGGGAAAGGGACCCACATGTGCAAAAATGTTTGTGGCAGCCCTTTTTGTAGTGGCAAGAAACTGGAAATTGAAAAGATGCCCATCAATTGGAGAATGGCTGAATAAATTATGGTATATGAATGTTATGGAATATTATTGTTCTGTAAGAAATGACCAACAGGAGGATTTCAGAGAGGATTGGAGAGACTTGCATGAACTGATGCTGAGTGAAATCAGCAGAACCAGGAGAACATTATACACAGCAACAAGACTATACGATGATCAATTTTGATGGACATGGTTCTCTTCAACAATGATGTGATTCAAACCAGTTGTTCTGCGATGAAGATAGTCATATACATCCAGAGAGAGGCCTGTGGGAACTGAGAGTGAACCACAACACAGCATTTTAATGCTTTCTGTGAATATTTCCATGCATTTTGTTTTCCTTCTTAGGTTGTTTTTTCTTCTTCTCTTTCTAGATCTGATGTTTCTTGTGCAGTAAGATAACTGTATAGATATGTATACATGTATTGTATTTGTCATATAATTTATCCTATTTAGCATGTATTAGATTACCTGTCATCTGGGGGTGGGGATTGGGGGGAAGGAGGGGAAAAGCTTGGGAAAAAAAAGTTTTTGCAAAGGTCAATGTTGAAAGGTCACTCATATGTTTTGTAAATAAAAAGCTTTATATAAAAAAAAAAGTATTAAGAGGGCTAGCAGTTAGGCCCATGTTGCCGGACCGTTGGATTGATGATGGGAAGCAATGTAGAATGGACTGAGAAAGGGAGACTGGAGGCAGGCTGAGAATGACTGCAAAGTTCTGTTTCATTCTGGGGCTTCTCAAACAAGGGAATGACCTGGTCACTTTGCTTTAGCACAATTACTTTGGCCACCATGCAGAGAATAAGATAGAGAGGGGAAAGGCTCGGGCCTTAATTGATTAGGGAAATCAACTGGGAGACTATAGCAGTAGTCCAGGTGAGAGGGGATGAGGGAGTGGAGTAGAAGGTTGGTGGCAGTATAAATGAAGGGAGCCGATGGAAACAAGATGTTATGGACGCAGAATTGACAAGTCTTGGAAATTGGGGTGAAGTAGAAGGAAAAAGCAAGGGAGACTTCTGAGGGTGGCCCAAGAGGCATGGAAAAGATAGCAATGCTCATAGTAGATAGACAGGTGCTCCAGTACGTGCACATGGCCCTCTGGTGACAGGAATCACTTCCACTCATGGGAGCCCATTCTGCTTTCCAAAGGTACCAGTCATGAGGAAGGCCTTCCTTTTGGGGGGCTCAAACGTTCTGTTGCTCGTTCATGTTTTCCCTTGTAACTTTTTCATATTTGTAGGGAAAATGCTTCTTTAATCATCTTAAGTGAGTGCTAATGAATTTTGTGTTTACTAAATGAGACATGATGAGGGAATTGTGAAGCTACATTTAGTTTAAGCCCTAGTAATTATCATTTCAGTTTTGAAAGTATCATAATGTTCTAAACTACTTTATTTTGGGTGCATTGGCACAAAAAGAGATTGACTTTCACTGTTTTAAGGGGGAGAATGGAAAATTTCAAGGGAGATTTATGTTGTTACCATTTCTGTACTTTTCAGTTTTCCATGGGATAAAACCCCCAAGATTCTTATTTCCACATTAGCAAATTAGTGTTATTAAAGTTGATTCATTGCCAGTGCTTTGCTAGGCATTTGGCCACATATATAGGTAGATTAGTTGGGCTTTGAAAAGATCTCCCGGGCCTCTTGCCATTCACCTTTGGGAATGTGAGTCTTGCACACAGTCCAGTTGGATTCTTTGAAAGAGGCTTCGAGAAGTTAATAAGTGGCCTCTAGGTCACCCTTGAGACAAGTTACTTATCTGTCAGGTACAGCTCATAAATTCAAGAACCATTGTGTGTGTGTGTATATGTGTATGTATGTACGCCCACATATGTTGTTGTTATTTGTTCTTCATTCTTAAAGAAGACCATGAATATCATATGTATTATATTATGTTCTAATATAGGGAAGTGACATGCAAGTGACTTGGATTTCAGGGAGGGAGGGCTCTGCAAGGTCACCTGCTTCAGTTTCCCTTCCAGAGCCATCTGGGTCCAGTGTCCAGATATAGGTCAGGATGACTGGAGATGGCCCTGGATGCAATGGGAGACCTTGGCCTTTTTAAACTCAGATCTTTGATTGGTCTCAGTTTGACTGAGGCAAGGCCCAATCAATGATTAAGGTTAGGTAAGAAATGAGGCAGACAATGGTCTCCTTTACCTCATCAAAAACAAACAAACAAACAAACAAATAAATAAATAGCTAAAGAAAGAAAGTCAGTCAGTCTGGGAGGGGAAGATCTACAGCTTTTCTGACCAAAACAGAAACATTTGCTATTTATCTACATTGATTCTGAGCCAATCAAAGCCCAAACGGTTGTTCCCTCATATGAAGATTGGACCACCTGTCTGTTTCTACTGTGAGCACGGCCATTTTCAAAGATGGTGAGGCAGCCGTGACCATGGGGAAAGCATCTCCGTTCCTTGTAAGCTCAGGATTGCCATTGGAATGGTAGTTCTGGGGCAAGGGCCTATCTCAGGCCCTCTCTATCTTTGGGTGTTGGTGGTAACATGACCGCAGTCTGTGTCCCCTGTCTGACTGCGCGCCTCATTCACTTTCACACTGAACCTCTGTATTCCCCTTGTTGGGACCTCTAAGGACTCAGTGATAGATAATGATAGAAAATGACTAATTTAACTGTCTCTCCCATCAGTGGATACTGTGAAGCAGCAAGGAGCTACAGCAAACTTACCTTCCTTTGTTTTGTTTTATTTATTTATTTTTTCATCTCAGAGGGTAGAAGGATTTGGGACAGTTCCATTCTTAGTTCAGCCTGACATTTAGCTGCCTAGTCTGATTGTCAGAATTTTTTTTTCCTCTAGGCAGTATTCCCTGTTGCCTTTCTGTTAAGATTATTTTTTTTTTGTTATTTATTTATTTTTTTGGTGGGGGAAAGGAGTATGGTAGTGTTTAAAAAAACTCAGTAGTGTTGAAGAAATGGGTGTAGAGGGACTTGTTAGCTGTCTGCATACTTCCTGTCTGTCACGTCTCCAGCATTTCTGTTAGACTGTTCTTAAATAGTGGAAGTTATTTTAGATGCCTGGATTGTTTATTCTTCTCTTGTTTGGAATATATTTTTTGCCTTCTTACTAGAAGGCAACAGGTTTTGGTTCCAATGCAGCCAATCAGTAACTAGCTATGTGACTTTGAGTGGGACTGTGGTGAGTGAAAGATAAAATGAGTGAGGAAGCAAAGGTTCCAGCTTCTGGATTTATTAAGCAGTGCAAGCCAATTTCCTAATGAACCAGGACCTGCCACCTTCCTCAGTTTTGGCACTGGATCCCAAATACAGGTGGAAGCAGACTTTTATATATTCTAAACAATTAAATAAAACCTGTTAAAAGAAAATAATTAACAAGGTACCAACCAGGATACAACATCAGGTCATTTGATTTCCAATTGGAGGGAAAATTAGGGACTTTCCACTTTGGGAGGGGGAAGAGCAAACAGGTATAATTCCCTAAAATCAGAAAAAGGGTTGTCCTACTCCTCAAAGTGTTTGTGAACAATCAAAGGGATAAGAAAACAATAAACTGATAGATCAGCATGGGGCCAGTTTTCAGATGCTTGAGATGTAAAATTCTGATAAAACTCCTTGTATCATTGTTCAGATCTGACTGGGTCTCTAATGAACATCACCTAAATCCTTACTTAAGGATCTCTAAGGAGCAGATAAAGATGGTCCAGTTTCCCTACCATGCAGGACTAGATTCAAACAATGCAGTAAGATTTTCTCCCAGTTCTCGAAATCAGATCATTTTCTCACAATACAGAAATTGCACTAGGTAATGGAATAGAAAAAGGAAAATAGAATAGAAAAGAAAATGAGCTAAGTCCAAAACTTGTACACAAGTTGGAGTTAGTGTGATTCATTCACTTCCCACAATGAACCACTCATTTTCTTAATCTCCTCTGCTCTCTCACCTTGTAAGTTCCATGGGCCTCAGTTTTCATTAACTAGGAAATGGGGCGGTGGGAGAGTTTAATTAGATTATAGCTGAGATTCCTTTCTTTCAATTCTACAAATCTATGTTTCTTTTCAAAATGTGGGAAAGTTTACACTTAATTAAGGTATAGTAGCACTGAGGAAAGGGAAAGGAATATGCCTTGAGGATATTGGGTTTTCCACTGCCCAAAGCATCTGGAATGGATGTCTCTGCTTCACCCAAAACATGCTTCTCAAATTAGGGTGTTAGAGCATGCTTGCTGATAGTTTTTAAAATAGTAATTTTAGAAATAAACCAAAGTTTGTCTTTCCCCCTTTATGTATTTCTGAAGCTTCTAAGTTCCTTCAAAGAAGACCTGTTATACGTATATTGTTGTTTGGTCTTTTCCATTTGCGGTTTTCTTGGCAAAGATCCTGGAGTGTTTTGCCATTTCTTTCTCCAGCTCAGATGTGGAAACTGAGGCAAAAAACCACACATTGGCCATTCTCCCACCATGGTGGGCTAACCCAAAAGGGATTCAGCAAAGATGGCACGGACCATGAACAGATTTATATGGGAAATTTAACCTCAGGGGTTAAATTGACATAACTTGGATTTCTGAATGGACCCAGCAAAGTAGGGCTATCCACGACCTCCACAGAGGGTGGGACTGTAAGGTTGAGCTGATCCCCTCTGGGCCCTTTCCTGCTTGCCTCAGGGAGTAATCTTATTGGTACTTTAGGCTTCCTCTGCCAACCCCAACTAGTGACCTAGGACCTCCTTGGACTTTGGCGTCATGAATAGGTGGATGAATGAATGAATGAATAAAAAAAGCACTCGAGTCACTTAATACATTGCCAAGCACTATATTAAGCTCTAGGAGTTTAAATACAAAATCAATATGATTCTTGTCCCCCTTAAGATGCTTCCATTCTGATCAGTGGAGACAGCATATATAGGGGAGATAGGGAAAAAGGGTTTGGCTTGAGAAATGATAGGGATGGTTAGTGAATTCCACAGGAGTTGGTTACATGTCCTTTCCAATAACAATAACAATAATGATTTGATTACAGTTCTAGAGTTGAAAAGAGGGAATGGGTTGGGGGACAAGGTGGAGTATGGGAAAGTATGTCCAGAGCAGCAGTGTGGACGGCAAAGGAACAGTTCAGGGTGAAACATGAAACATGGCCAGGACTTTCCAGATGTGATGCTGTTGGAGGCTCTTGCTGATGAGTGCAGGCCCTAGGGCAGGATTTCCAGAGTCCCCTGCAGGATCCTGTGTCAGGCCGATGGCAAAGCCCAGGGATTCACAGCACCAGCAGCAGGCAGGACAGACGAGAAGATGATCCAGATGCAGTATGAAGCAAGGCTGGGGCTGACTAGTGGGGCGGGCTGCCTGACATGCTCACCCATCAGCATATGGGGGAGTTCAGAGCTGAGAGGGTTGAGCCCCTCAGGATGGGGTCTGGTGATACAAGTCACATCCCAGTCATTTACTACAAGCCAGACACTGGGCTAAGGGCAGGGACACTGATGGACAAAACCAACCCTTGCTCCCGAGGAACGCCCAGTCTAATGGGGGGAGCAACATGCAGATAACTCCATATCTACAAGATGGACTGGAGAGGTTGGAGAGAGTCTTGGAAGGTGCTGACATTGAGGGGGACAGAGCAGATGGAGGATGCAGGGGCAGATTGGGGGAAAGCCCCAAATGGCCCAGGCTTCAAGTCTGGCTTCTGACACATACATACTAGTTCTGATTCTGGTCTAGACACTTCACTTCCCAGGCCCCCACCTGAATAGCTCCCAGAAACAATGAATAACAATGGTTGACCTTATCAATGAGGGTATTTCCTTTCACCAATAAATGGACAGATTTGCCTCCTTTGTGATCTAGTGTCCCTCCTTCCCCTCCACTCCTTCTACCTCCCCATCACACCTATGGTCTTAAACTTTTCCCCATAGTGTATGAGAAATACTTAGTGTCCCTTCAGTGTTCCTGAACTCTTCCTTAATTATTTCTCTACTGTATTTCCCAAAGCAGTTGTTCTAGATCTTCCCTTCTTATGCATTCTTTACTGCTCCTTCCCTTCTAGTTCATACTTTAGTAGTACCTGAGGGTACCCCTATTCCAATTCTAGGGCTTCCCCAGAGAAAGATGCCTTCTCAAGGTACTTTATAGGTTCATACCCAAGCCCAATGGTGCATTTGCCTTTAATAGTCAAACAGTGGATTCAATTAGTTCAAATAAAGAATTGTACCAGTCTCCCAACTAAACTCCCTACTTGAAGTCACTCTCTATTTGAACCCCGAGCTGCCCAAATGCCAGCCATGTTAGTCCTCTGCTCAAACAGCTCCAGCTGTTCTACTATAAAATAGCAGATGCTCTGTTTGTCCTTCGCAGGGTAGCTCCTGGTTACTTTTTCGGACTTGTCACTCATCCTTCCTGTTCCCACATTCTGTGGTCCAGCAGAACCATTCCTCTCATTGTTGCTTCCATAAACGTGGTTTTAGCCCAGATTCAATCTCAAGTTTCCTCAGGCACCCTCCTCCCCATCCCGGCTGAAGTGCCACCCTCTCAGCCCCACTGCCACAATCCGCTGAAATGACTTTGTATTGATGTTCTATATTCTTGGTACAATATTGACATATGTTGTATTGTTTCTCCAGAAATATATATACATTTCTTGGAGGCAGGGACTGTTTTGTTTTGGTTTTGTATCTCCAGTATCTCAAACATTGTCTGGAATGGAGGGAATGGTTCATAAATCCTTGCTGACAGATTCATAAGGCATTGTGGATTAATTGATTCTCTCTACTCTGTTTAGTTGAGATGACTTGTTTCCAAATTTTGGCACTGCCCTCCTATACTGGATGCATTTGCACATAGTGTCCCCCATAATTCACTAATCCCAGGAGCACTAGCAGACCGCTGTTCCTGCTTTATGGCCGTTATCCAGGGAAGTGACTCCTGTAAAGAAGCCAGCCACAACCAACTGCCAGTTCCAAGGCAAGCAGGCCAATCTAGCTAAAGCAGCAGGGCACCATTAAGCCAGACAGGAGAATCACCATCACCATCTTGATCATAATCTCCCCTTAGGCCTTGATGGAGACACCTCAGGGCCTTCAACCCAAGAGCCCCTGGAATAGCAATACTTCTAGTGTATTGAAATGTGGTCTGGCAGCTGCTTCTGCAGGGTCTACAGCCACATTTATTTATTATTTTGTTTGACTGATTCTTGAAGTCTTATTGAATCATTCACTTCTATTTGTTCAATTTTAATTTTTAAAGTATTATTTCCTTCAGTTATCTTTTTTAGCTCCTTTTGTAACTGGCCAATTGAATCTTTTGGTTCATTGTATTCTTTCCATTTTGCCCATTTTATTTTTCAGTGAATTGTTGTCTTTTTCCAATTCACCATTTTTATTTTCCAATGAATTGATGATTTTTTCCAATTCACCATTTTTATTTTCCAATGAATTGGTGATTTTTTCCATTTCACCAGTCTTGTTTTCCAGTTTTTCACATCTCTGTTGCAGGGCGTTATTTTCTTCTTGCACTGATCTCAATTTATTTCCCCAATTTTCTTCTAGCTCTCTTTTGAGATTCTTTATGCAATCTTCCAGGTAAGCCTTCTGAAAAGGGGACCAGTTCATGTCCGCCTTTGTGGCTTCCTCTGGGATTGCATTCCCTTTAGGAACCTCAGAATCTGGGGTCTGCCCTTCTTTCTCTCCATAAAAGCTGTCTATGGTGAGAGCTCTCTTCTGCTTCTTGCTCATGTTTTTGAGCTGAGGAACAAGCGTCTGATCGGTCCTAGGGCAGTTTGCCGAGTTGACTTCTGGTGCGGACTGGTCGGGCTAGCTCCGCACTAGGACCACGCTTTCAGCTGCTCTCGATCCACCCTTTACCAAAGGCAGATCTGCCAAAGCACCTGCCTGCAAGCAGAGCAAAGTGGCCCAAGCATCTCCCAGGGACTTCCTGGGTACCTAGAATCTGCCAACCTCTCACATTTATTTATTATAAAAAATTAATAATAGCTTTTTATTATCAAAATACAAAGATAGTTTTCAATACCCACCCTTGCAAAACTTTGTATTCCAAATTTTTCTCCCTCTTCCCCCCCCCAACCTCCCCTTTCCCCTAGACAGCAAGTAATCCAATGTAAGTTAAACATGTGTAATTCTTCTAAATATATTTTCACATTTATCATAGAGTGCACAAGAAAAATCATCTCAAAGGGAAAAAATGAGAAAGAAAAAAAAGCAAGAAAACAACAGCAAAAGAGGTGAAAATATTATGCTGTGATCCACATTCAGTTCCCATAGTCCCCTCTCTGGATGCAGATGGCTCTCTCCATCACAAGTCTATTAGAATTGGTCTGAATCAACTTATTGAAAAGTTTCATGTCCATCACATTGATCATCACATAATCTTGTTGCTGTGGACAATGTTCTCTTGATTCTTTACACACACACACACACTTTATATACATATATATGTGTGTATATATATGTATGTGTGTGCATATATATGTGTTATATATATATGTAATTTAGCATCAGTTCATGCAAGTCTCTCCAGGCTTCTCTGAAACCATCCTGCTGGTCGTTTCTTATAGAACAATAATATTCCATAACATTCATATACCATCACTTATTCAGCCATTCTCCAATTGATGGGCATCCATTCAGTTTCCAGTCCCTTGCCACTACCAAAAGGGCTGCCACAAACATTTTTGCATGTGTTCCTTAATTACATCCCACCCAAATTCACACAGGATCCTCAACCCAAGGCTTCTGACTCTAAGCCTGTTATTTTTGTTTGGTTTGGTTTGGGAAGGGTTGTGAGGCAATTGGGGTTAAGTGACTTGCTGAGGGTCACACAGCTAGGAAGTATCAAGTGTCTGAGGCCAGATTTGAACTCAGGTCCTCCTGACTTCAGGGCTGGTTTTCTTTTGCTTTTTGCAGCCTTTTTGGAGAGAGTTTCACAAAGATTTGAAGCTTTGTCTGTAGTTGAAATGTTCGTAACCATGTGTTTTCATGTCTCCCTATTTTTGTGTCTTAGGTATCGGTGGTAATTTAGTAGCTATCCAAGCTAGTCGAATTTCTACCTACCTCCATTTACATGGCAAACCAGGCGAGGTGCCCGATGAAGCCAAAGGCTGCTACTACCCGTGCCGAACCTTCTTAGGTCCAGGTGTGTGCTTGGGGGGGGTGATCCTGTGTGTGAATTTTGTGTAAGACTGGGGGGCTTTCAGGCAAGTCGCACCAACTGAACACCCGGGGTCAAGCGCTACAGTAGGCTTTGGAGGGAATGAAAAGCATAGATATAAACTTATCTTTCCAATAAATGAATATTTGTTGTTGTTATTCTTGTTCTAAACCGAGAGCTACCATTATCAGGGGTCCATTACCAGGACAGGAAGGGAGAGAGGCTGATAGAACAGTTGAGGATGGGCCACATGCAGTCCCCTGACCTCACCCTACCTGTGCTGCCTTTATTCTGGGAGACTGCCTGTGGGTCAGGGTGAGGGGACCCAAATAGGAGGAGGAATGGTGAGTGTCAAGCAGACTGGAGAGGAAGCCGGCCACTCCATTACCTCAGGCAATTATGTTTGGAAACCAAGCTCCAGGAGGGAAAAGATACAGACAGAGATTAATGGGGATGGTGATAACAATATAGTTGGGATCTAAACAGTTGTTATTTACTGTAACTTAATGAGGCTGGACATGCTGAAACAAGGGCCCAGGAAGGCTGGGGGGTTAGAAAGCATCGTGTTCTTTGTATGTGCCAGATAATTCTGTTCATCCCGAGCACATGTGCTGGGCTTCTCCCAAGCCAGAAGATCCCAGAAATAGAGATATGTGCTGGGAATAAGAGAGCTGAAGCGTTGGGCAGGACTCTGGTGATAACTTCCCAAGGAGAAAAGGCGTCCCACTTCCCCTCCCATCTCTCCCTCTGACCTCAAAAGGGACTTCTGGATCAATGTGACCAGCAACTCTTCACAAGCCGTCAGATTTCAGATCCGATGGCTTTATGGGGAGAATTTTATAGTAACAAGAAGATAGTGAATAGCAATTGAAAGTGATTTTTAAAAATTGAATGTGATACTGAGGAAGATATTCAAGTGGATATGCTATTCAAATGATATTGAGGTACAAAATTTCATTACTTTTGATTGTTATTAACCAAAATTTGATTTAGCTCTAAACGCCTTTGTGTTTTCCATTACAGGAGTCAATAACAAATCTGCCCAAGTTCTTCTACTTTTAGTGATTCCTGGACATTTAATTTTCCTCTACACCATTCACTTAATGAAAAGTGGTCACACTTCCCTGACTGCAATCTTCATCGCTGTATTCTTATTTGCTGCTGTGTTACAGGTAGGAACTGAAACCTCTAACTTTTTTGTGCTTAAATTCCTTTAAGAATATTATTTCTGAGGCAGCTAGGTGGCGCAGTGGATAGAGCACCAGCCCTGAAGTCAGGAGGACCCGATTTCAAATCTGGTCTCAGACATTTAACACCTCCTAGCTATGTGACCCTGGGCAAGTCACTTGACCTCAATTGCCTCAGGAAAAACAAGCAAACAAAAAGATGATATATTTGGTTGTTTTGTGTAAGTAGTAAAATGGAAGGCATTTGCATCTATTTCTTAGCAGGGGGGGGGACTAAAAGGCCTGGGATATCATGGCAGACAAGCTGTAAGAGAGACAGAAAGTATGGAGGACACTGGTCTGGTGTCAGGAAGCCTGGACTCAAGTCCTCCTCATTGTGTTGTCCTGCGCAGATCACGGCTCCACTTGTGTCTCTTTCCTAATTTGTAAACTGAGTAAGTTGGGCTCAGTTGACTTCTGAATTCCCCAGAGCTCTAAATCTGTGCTTCGATGATAGTGATTTATACCTCTTAAAATGAACAATTTCACAATTTCCTCTCAGATGATAAAGTAATGAGAGTCATTATTCATCTTTCAAAATACTTTCCTTTATCTGATATACAATTGTACCTACTTTACAGCTGAGGAAACCAAGGCAGAAGAAGGTAAATTAATTGTCCAAGATCACTCAGTTAATGAATAGTGATACTGGAGATTGAATCCAAGCCTTTGAACTCAGAAGGCTGGAGTTCCTCCGTAGGGTACAGTGGGCTGCCTCTCATCGCCCTAGAGAGTCTCCCAAAGAACTAGTGGTTGGCTTTGCTTTGTGCTGGGATTAATTCAAAGAAGTCTGAATTTTTCATTGAAGTTTCAAGTGAATTCTAAGGCCAATTAGTAAGAAAGAGTTAGAGTCACTGAGACATAAAGCTAGAATGGACGTCAGGCTCATTTTATTTATAGACGTGGAAGTTGATGTGAAGGATGAAGATCTTGATATCCATCCATACGGTAATTTAGAACCTATGTACTGGACATCGATTTCCTCATTTCTTATAGTATAATGGCATTCATCACATGCACATACCATGACTTATTCCGTTGCTCCTCAGTTGATGGGTGTCTCTTTAATGTCCACAAAAACAACTGCTACAAATATTAGTTTTTTCACATTCAGGGACTTAAAAGGCAAAAGTCAGCATGGGGGGGGTATTGGAAAGCTTGAGTACAGAAGAACAAGGCACGATCTTACAGTCAAGAGTTTTCATTCAAGTTGGGAGACAAAAGGAAGACACATAATATTATTCAGCTGTGGAACTCTTACTAAAAAGATCTTCTGGTGTGAACTGAAGTTGGACGCTATTTCATAAGATTTAAAGTAGATTTTTAAAAGAACCAATGGGACAAATAGCTGCCGCTAAAGTGGCCAAGCAGCCAGATGGGTTCTCCATGCTATGTGCCCATAAGGGCCTCCACAGTGATTGACAGAAACATGGAGGAAAGGCTTGGGAGAACCCAGATAGGCCAAAGACTGATAGGCCCCAGAAACCTCCCATCTCTGTGTCACAGAACCCAAGTGGGCCAAAGACTGATAGGCCCCAGAAACCTTCCATCTCTGTGTCACAGAACCCAAGTGGGCCATAGGCTGATAGGACCCAGAAACCTTCCATCTCTGTGTCACAGAACCCAAGTGGGCCAAAGGCTGACAGGTCCCAGAAAGCTCAATCCATTTATTGTGGAACCCAGATGGGCTAAAGACTTACAGGTCCCAGAAACTGCACATCTGTGTCATGGAATCTAAGTGGCCAAAGACTGATAAGCCCCAGAAACCTCACACCCATTTATCACGGAACCCAAGTGGGCCAAAGGCTGATAGGTCCCAGAAACCACATATCTTGTGTCATGGAACCTAGATGGGTTAAAAGCTTATATACAAACCCTAGAAGCCTTACATCTCTGTGTCATGAATATTCTCCTCACGAAGAAGGTGAAAGCCAGTAGACGTAGTGAGCACCAAGCAAGGTCATGAAAAATAAAATGTCTGTATTTATAGGACAGGATATTATTAGAGTGAGTCATTGCCAGTATGAGAATCATTTGTGAAATACATATATTATTGACTTGGTAGAACAAAGATAAAAATCAGTTTCAAACTCCAGCACCTAGTACAGTGCCTTGCACATAGTAGGTGTTTATTAAATGTCTATGGATTTGAAACTAGAAGAATCTAAATGAGAATATGTGGAAAGCAATTGAGGCAGCCCTACACTGGCCCATTTAAACAATTTGATGTCAGAAAATGGATAAAAGAACAGATGCCACATATTATTTCCTAGGATTACTCAATGTAAATCAGTCACCACAACAGAGAGAAGGAAAGAGCCTGGAAGCTGCTTCGGCCAGCACACCCTTGATGTTGTTGAGCAGATTGATGAGAGCGCTAAGAAAAACATTGGTATAAATTCATGTGGAAAATCTTAATGCAGTGGAAGGTTCTGGGCCATCTTGGCTCATACAACAGAAAAAAACAAATTTTCAAAAAGGTTTGGAAAAGGACCTAATGGGAAAAGGTCAGCCCAAAGGCATTTAGAGATGAGAAAAAAGGAAGACAGGAGAACATGAAAAAAAATCTGAACACATTTTTTTTCACCATTAACATATAAATAATTTCATCACATTTGGACTATAAATTTACAGTCCCTTTGTGCCCCACATGGAAGTAGATGTGATATTAAGGAAAATAAAGACATGAATAAGCTGAACAAGATCAGATATATAGAGGAGATTCATATTAGAGGTTACCCTATTTTGAGGGCATGGAGAATCAAATTTCAGGGTAAGTAGAAGTGATGGTAAGAAAAATAAAAACATGAAAAACAGCTGAACAGATATATAGAGGAGATTCATATTAACAGTTTACCTAATTTTTGAGGACATGGAGGATCAAATTTCAGGGTATCTGAAAAAGAGGAAAATTACAGATTTGAAAAAAAAACTCAGTTATAAAAAATGACCTGGAATATATTAGTAACTATGGGCTCCCATGCCTATTATTTATTTTTTTTTTAATTTATTTTAATTTATTTATTATTTTTTTTCCTCATGCCTATTTTACCATGCATCAAATGCCCACTTAATGAAGGTGTGAGAAGAGTTGAGACAAATCTATCTGCTAGGCTCCCAAACCCTTCCTGCATGCTTCTGTCAATCACTATGGAGGCACTAATGGGCACATAGCATGGAGAACCAGTCTGGCTGCTTGGCCACTTCAGAGGCAGCTATTTGTCCCATTGGTTCTTTTTAAAATCTACTTTAAATCTTATGAGAGAGCATCCAACTTCCAGTTCACATCTTTTTAGTAAGAGTCTTCCAACTAGACTGAAAACTCTTGACTGTAAGATTGTGCCTTATTCTTCTGTAGTATCCCCTTCAGTGCCTAGTATGGTGCTGAGCACACTGGAGACTCACAGTAAATCATATTTGTGATGAAATGCTCAAAGTCTCCATCTCTTTCAGTCCTGCATTTTCTGAAGTGACTGCGCTATTGAGTGTCTCCAACCAGCAAAAAAAAAAAATTGCCTGATGCAGGGACAACTGCTAATGGACTTAGACCCATGGCCCAGTGGAGACACTTTTTTTCAATCACTGTTCACTTTCTTTCACTGATTTCATTCATTTGGTCAATGTGTGATCTTTGTTTTATCAGAAAAACCTTAGATGTGACTCAGCACTAGCCACCCAAGAGACATTGCAAAGCCAAGTGCACATCCTCGTGTTTTTGCTAAACTTGAACTTCCTTTCTTTCATTGCTATATATAGAGTTTGCTATAAAAAACAACTCCAAAGCTCTCTAATCATACATAAATGTCTATTGAAACTATATGGTTTTTCTTGAAATGTTTAAATAGAAACCTTTCAAAAAGCCTTGACTCATGATGCTGGGTCCTCTTCTGATTTGGGACCAAAAGCATCTTTTCCACTTCCACTTATGGGGTGGGGTGTAAGAGGGAGAGAGCAGGAAGCTGACAGAAAGGTGACATCTTATTTCAGGCCCTGAAACTTGCAAGTTTTTCATGTTGGACTTGGTGCACTTCAGTGTCTGACCTATGGCAGAGCATTTCAAGCCTGTATTGGTCTGATCAACCATAGTCAGACACACTAACTTGACTCTAACACAATGATGCCATTTTTCCTTCTTTTTTTCTTTTATTAAAGCTTTTTATTTTCAAAAAAACATATATAGTTTTCAACATTCACCCTTTCAAAACCTTGTGTTCCAAATTTTTTCTCCCTCCCTTCGTATGTTAAATATGTGCAGTTCTTCTATACATATTTCTATATTCATATGCTGCACAAGAAAAATCATATCAAAAAGAAACAAAATGAGAAAGAAAACAAAATGCAAGAAAACAACAAAAAAGTGAAAATGCTATATTGTGACCCATACTCAGTCCCCACAATACTCTCTCTGGATGCAGATGGCTCTACCAGTCCATTGGAAGTGGCCTGAATCACCTTGCTCTTGAAAAAAGCCACATCCATCAGAATTAATCAAATGATGTCATTTTGCTTCTCTTTGAGAATGAAGGATACCAATCAATCAACTTGATGCACTTCAGTGTCACCTTTTAGAGACTTTTCAATGTAGAAATATTCTCTTGTATCCCATGAAATAATCTTTATTTCTTTCTCTCTCTCTCTCTCTCTCTCTCTCTCTCTCTCTCTCTCTCTCTCTCTCTCTCTCTCACATACATACACACACGCACACACACACACACACTTTGCAACAGCTTTCGATAGCTCTAGATTGCTTGGTACTAAGGCAGTTCCATTATGCCAGTGAATGTACTCAGTTTCAGCCTTGGGATCACCATGGTGAAACTTAGGCTCAAGATGTAAAAGTGATCTCTTTCTATCTAAATTGTCTATATCCTAGAGGTTTAAAAGATTCTCAGGGGAGCAGGATGATTTTCTCCATGAGTTCTGATGAGATTTCCAACTTTGGGGGATGGGAGGGGAAGAAGATGGTGATGGGCATCCAGAAAACTGACCCTCTAAGAGTCATCTGACCTTGGTGGCCAGAGACCAGTCTTGAGGTCAGGAAGATCCACATTCAGGTCCTGCCTCTGACAGAGAATGACTCTGTGCTCCCAGGAGGGTCACTCAATATTCAGTGGCCCAAACAGATCTATATGGATATTGCAGAGTAGATGAATTAATCGAGGAAATCTCCCCAACTCACCTTGGAAAAAGCAGAGCTAGACATTGGGGATCCATGCACAGAACAAAACAAACTGCTGTCCAGAACATTGTATTTTGCTGATACAGTCTGTGATCAGATGATTGAAATCCAGGAGGAAGGAGAATTTGTTATTGATAGGTTTCTAGAGTGTTTGGTGGGGAGTAGACAGACATCAGAGTTGTGGAGAGGGGTCGCAGGAAAAGGAACTGTTGGCTTTCTGAATCCTGTGTGGTAGGAAAGAGAGGGAGCTTACCTGCCACAAGATGGGGAAAGGACAGATTGATGGGATGTTCAATGACTCAGAGCAGGGGACAAGAGTGCTGTAGTAAGGAGGGTCAAGAAAGTCACCTACGTAGGGAGGCTGCGAATAGTGGGCAGAGTGCCACCAGAGGCCCCTTTTCAATAGTGTGTCCATTTCCATCCCGGCTTTAGAAAAGGAGCTTTTTTGGGCTCAGGAGGGTTGTTGGTAGGGGAAGCCAGGGCACGTTTTGTCCCAAGCAGCACACAAAGAGTTTGTCCTATTGCCCCCTCTGCCAGGATGTGAGAGGACCACCTTTCTTCTTCTAGACAGATGGGCTGCTATAGCCAACCTCGGTGGTGATCAAGGGCTTGGGTTGTTGGTCTCTCAGATGGCAAGGATGAACAACTGGGGACAAAAGAAGATGGATTCTGGTTCTATTCACTTCATTCTGAGGCAGCAGTGCTCCTTCTTTCCTTTGCAGCCATTTCCTGGATCTTCCTGGGTCCTTGCTGGCAATCCTCCCTTAATATTTCAGGACCCTAGTATCCAATTCTCCCTTCAATTCTAGGTCCCTATCTGAGACTCAAACCCGGAGGCCCAAGAGCCAGCCTGGAGTTGAGCTGGTTGGAGCAAATTATCAGTGAGGTCAAATTCTTGCATTCAGTCCCTTTGTTCAGTAGTTTACATGCCTTGTCCTCAGGCTCCATATTTCATGCACCTCCAAACCCTTTTGGTTAGGGGTAGAGTTAGAAACAAAATGAATTTATTAGGGTTATGGATGGATGAACCGGGGCAAATATACACCTGTTATAGAAAAGCAACTTAAAGCATAAATCCTCCTGGTGATGAATAAGGTGCATTATCTCATATATGTAGGACACGTCATTATTGTATGGTCTATTTTATGTATGAAGACCTTCCTAGAGTTAATGAATCATCCCAATTTATTCAAATAATGCCAGAACTTCTTCAGGTTCCTATGTAGCAATCATCCCACAAAGCAGTGACACTATCAAAGACTAGAGTTCCCTATGTTTCACCCTCAATAGTACTTGCATTTGAAATGATTTTCCAATTGAATAGTAGGAGACATTTTCATCCAGTATACCCTATTATCATCAGTATGTATTTATGATGATATAATATCAAGGCATTTAAAACCATTATCTTGGACTGGAAAAAAATTTGTATATTAAAGTAATGAACTTTCATAAAATGGATAGAATTAATAAAGGACTATAAAAGACAAAAGGAACCTGAATATTACAAGACATCCTCACACTGATTATGTGATTTGCTATGGAGCCTACAACTTTAGGCCCATGGTCCCATGCTTTTTCCAGCTGGGTAGACACAAAGGGCAGCATTTCCTCAAATAATGCAAATACAAAAAAATTGTAGGGAGTTCTCCATCACTAAAGGGCTTTAAAAAGCAGAGCCTGCATGACCACTTATGAGAACTATTATGGAAGGGATTCAGACTTCGGGGTGGCGTTGCTTCTAGTTGACCTTTGAAGTTTTCTTCCAAACCTGTTATTCTGTGATTCTATTCTGGTTTAATTTTTCTTTTTTACTGCCTACTCATTTGCATAGGAATATTTTCTTTCTTTGAAAGCAACATGGCATGATTTCTCTAGACCCTGGATTTTGCCTTTTCTAATCCTCCGTTATCCTCTCAAAACCAGCTAATTTATTGCATTGAAAGCATAATCTGAAATTCTAAACTGGCCTTCTTTCATGGATGTATATAGAAACAAAACTTATAATTTTCTTTTTTCTTTTTCTTTCTTTCTTTTTTTTTTTTTGGTTCATATCCATTTGTTTGCCCTCCTCCCTAAGCTTTTTTCAAGGACTCCTTACTTTGGCAGTATAGCAAGTCTGACCAACTACAAAGATAATTACTCCCCTTCTAGTTATCCATCAAAAAAGCTAAATGCCAATCTTTTGAGCAACAAAGGATCAGTAGACCACATGCTTCATTTTCCATGTTTAACTGCAAAGTCCCCAGTTGTTTATTCTTTGTGCTACAAACCCTTCAGGTGTTTGCCCATTTTTCTTTTTCTATGAAAGAGATATTTATTTGAAGCAATATAAAACTCTTAAAGCAAATTCAACAAAAAATTGTCATAGATTGAATATGGTGCAAAATACTATTCCTAGGGCAAAATAATGTCTAAAGGAACTAATGAGCATAAAGATGGCTCATGGGATTTAGGTCCCTTTTGTCTTTTATAGCCCTTTATTAATTCTATCCATTTTATGAAGATAAAACTAAATTTCACTCCTATTTTCCTTTTCATTATGGATACAGAAGCATATTAATAATCTTATTATTAATAATCAACAAATTCAACAAAAAGTTGCCATAGGTTGAATATGGTGCAAAATGACTATTTCTAGAGCAAAATAATATCTAAAGGAAATAATCAGTGTGAAGATATCTCATATAATATTCAGGCCCCTTTTGTCTTTTATACTCCTTTATTAATTCTATCCATTTTATGAAAATAAAACTGGATTTCACTCTTCTTATTATGGATACAGAAGCATATTAATAATCTTTAATGTAACAGATCCCAAGAGAAGTAAAAAATGGAGCCTTTTTAGCCTCAAAGTCTTTAGAATTCCCAGAGTGATTATTGATATAATTATGTCCCAGTGAATTCAGATAATTTCTGAATAAAATGTTTAATTCCTCATTTTAGGCAGAAATTATTTTCTATGTAATACTAGGTTTTAGAACTGTGTTAAAATCCTGACCAAACATAGTAATGGAAAAATCCATTGTGAAAACCTTTCCCCTGACTATATGGTTGTGTTTTAATATTTAAAATACAGAATAATTCTACATGGGGAACAAGCAGTGATCTCAATGAAGAAAAGGTGAGAAAATGTAAAAATTCAGACCAACAAATGTATATTAAACACTACTGTGTGCCTGCATTGTGCTTGTCAGCTGAGTGTGAAGGATACAGATGAGGCTATCCCTGCCTTTGAGGGGCTAATGATGGAGTTAGGAAAATAAAACTTCCACAAAATAAATGCAGAAGAATGTAAATTCACTTTGTGTGACCCTGAGATTAAAATCTTTTTTAGATTGTTATTTTCTGAGAATGGAGACTTGTAAGAGTCTGTGGCCCTTCTCTCCAGTAAGCCAATGGTTCTTCTCCACCTTTTTCAATCTCCCTGTCATGGGTCTTTTGTGGCTACCTCTGCATCTTGGAGCTGCCTAGCCCCAGGGGGATAAGTATGTGTTCTTGGGAGGATGCCAGACAGGAAGCAGTTCTAACACTGGTCTCAGCACTTCTTTATCTTCTTAAAACATTCCAGAAGAGCTTCTCCTCATCTTCCCACCTACGGGTTATAGTTATTGACTTTTACCATATTCAAAATCAAAATGTCTCTGTATTGTAAAAATAGATGTGACTTCATAGATACCCTGAGAGAGGGTCTTGGGGATCCTCTTAAATTCCTGGAGTTTACTGCTGTTCCAGAGAAACAATCCATTCCGCAAAAGGAAAAGATAATGATGAATGTTGGAGGGGATGTGGGAAAACTGGGACACTGATACATTGTTGGTGGAATTGTGAACGGATCCAACCATTCTGGAGAACAATTTGGAGCTATGCTCAAAAAGTTATCAAACTGTGCATACCCTTTGACCCAGCAGTGTTTCTATTAGGCTTATATCCCAAAGAGATCTTAGAGGAGGGAAAGGGCCCCACATGTGCAAGAATGTTTGTGGCAGCCCTTTTTGTAGTGGCTAGAAACTGAAAACTGAAAGGATGCCCATCAATTGGAGAGTGGCTGAATAAATTGTGGTTTATGGGGCAGCTAGGTGGCACAGTGGATAGAGCACCAGCCTTGAAGTCAGGAGGACCTGAGTTCAAATCTGGTCTCAGACACGTAACAGCTGTGTGACCCTGGGCAAGTCACTTAACCCCAATTGCCTCAGCAAAAAAAAAATAAATTGTGGTATATGGATGTTATGGAATATTAATATGATTGTTCTGTAAGAAAGGACCAGCAGGACGATTTCAGAGAGGCCTGGAGAGACTTACATGAACTGATGCTGAGTGAAATGAGCAGAACCAGGAGATCATTATACACAGCAACAGCAAGATTATGTGATGATCAATTGTGATGGGCGTGGCTCTCTTCAAAAGTGAGATGATTTAGGCCAATTCCAATGATCTGGTGATGAAGAGTGCTATCTATACCCAGAGAGGGGCCTGTGGGGACTGAGTGTGGATCATAACACAATATTTTCACTCTTTTTGTTGTTGTTTACTTGCATTTTGTTTTCTTTCTCATTTTTTTCCCTTTTTGATCTGATTTTTTTTGTACAGCATAATAAATGTGGAATATGTATAGAAGAATTGCATGTGTTTAACATTTATTGGATTACTTGCTGTCTAGGGGAGGAGGTGGAGGAAAGAGAGGGAAAATTTTGAAACAAAAGGTTTTGTAAGGGTGAATGTTGAAAATTATTTATGCATATATTTTTTTGTTGTTGTTGTTTTGTTTTTTTAAATTAAAAGCTTTTTATTTACAAAACATATGAGTGATTTTTCTACATTGACCTTTGCAAAAAACTTTTTTTTCCAAGGTTTTCCCCTCCTTCCCCCCACCCCCACCCCTAGATGACAGGTAATCTAATACATGCTAAATATGATAAATTATATGACAAATCCAATATATGTATACATATCTATACAGTTATCTTACTGCACAAGAAACATCAGATCTAGAAAGAGAAGAAAAAAAACAACCTAAGAAGGAAAACAAAATTCATGCATGTGTTTTGAAAATAAAAAGCTTTATTACAAAAAAAGAAATAATTCATCCCAGCAATTTTTAGACATCGGACCAGATAGGACCATAGATCTGGAGCCAGAAATTTTGTTATAGATATGAAATTCAAGAATTCGTGACTAGATACAATGTGGGAACCTGAATTGTGGGCCCCCATAGGGATTCTTGTAACTGAGTGCAGGGGTTCCAAAATTATCTGCAAATTTGTTTCTATTTTATTTACTTATTTTATATATCTATATTATTTGCATGCCTATTTTATATCTATATGCCTAGGGTTATGTAAAAATTTCTCAGGTAGAAAAAGAGTTATGAGTGGAAAAAAGTTTAAGAAGTCCTGGTTTGGGTTCCATAATACCAGATGTGCTGATAAATTTGACTAGTTTGGGTTTTCTGTAGAGTTTGCATTGGCATCTCAGCAGAAGGTGACATATTCTTAGTGCCTCCCTGGCAAAAATAATAATAATAATAATAACTGGGATTTTTCTAGCACTTTATGGTTTATAAAGTGTTTTCCTGTGCATATGTTGTGTTTCATTTAATTCTTACAAAAGCCTTTTAAGATAGGGCCTACTTATGGCAGTTTTCACTGAGAATCTTAAAAGGAGAAAGAGCTTCTAGGCTGCCCCTCTGTAAGGAGCCAGACACTTTTCTACAAGATCCCCAACAAGTAAGTGGGCACCTGTCCCTAGGAGGCCCTAGGCACCTGCCCAGGGGATCCCCAGCCCGTAAGAATCCCCAGCCTCCTGAGATGGCCAGTGCTCCTTCATCAGAAAATGTCTCCTCGACAGCTAAAAGTGGCCTCTGCCAGTGGCTAGTGTTCCTCTTTCTGCCTTGGGAGTCAGGCGGGATGAAGGGCAAGTGATTTTCTCCTTTGAATCCTGCTTCGTACTTAAAGACTAAATATCCTTGGTCTGCTACTTCTGCATCTTTAAGTGACAGGAAAACTGAGGCTGTTTAGCTTCAAGAAGCCTTTATTGGGGGTGAGAGGTGAGGAGTGGGGAGCCCTGGAATAGGACATTCAGAACTGAGCATAATATTCTCAGGTGGTCAGGCTGTCTCTACCACTGCTAACTCCCATTCCCTTTATCTGCTCTGTCCAAACCTTGATTACAACAGAAGCAGCGTGGAAAGTCAGGAGTGGAAGCATCCTGCTTCCATTAGACTGGAGAGTTAGGGCACATGTGCCTACAGGCCAGCGGTGATGCAAAGACCACTGCTCTGGGCCCCATTCTCTACACAGAGCTCTTAGGCCAGGCATCCCCACTGAAAAGAAAAGCATTGTGGAAGCCCTGAATTCCTCTTTAGGACAGACCTGGCAGAGTCTGCTTGAGTATCAGTTCACAGTTTGGGCCAACTGCCAGTATGGGGAAGAAGGTGTGGGGACATTGCCCTTCCAATTGAACAGGAAATACTTATTCATTCATTCATTCATTTATTTGTTCATATATTCATTCATTCATATCTATCTACTTATTTAAAGATTTTTATTTTCAAAACATGCATGGATAATTTTCACCATTCACTCTTGCAAAACCTTGTGTTCCAAATTTTTTCCCTCCCTTCCCCCCACCTCTTCCCTAGATGGCAAGCAATTCAATATATGTTAAACACGTGTAATTCTTCTATACTTCTTTCCACAATCATTGTGCCTTACAAGAAACATAAGATCAAAAAGGAAAAAAAAATGAGAAAGATAACAAAATGCAAGCAAACAACAACAAAAAAAATAAAAATGCTATATTGTGTTCCACACTCAGTTCCTACAGGCCTCTCTCTGGGTGTCTGTGGCTCTCTCCATCATAAGACCATTGAAACTGGCCTGAATCATCTCATTGTTGAGAAGAGCCATGTCCATCAGAATTGATCATCATATAGTCTTATTGTTGCTGTGTATAATGATTTCTTGGCTCTGCTCATTTCACTTAGCATCAGTTCTTTTAAGTCTCTCCAGGCCTCTCTGAAATCATCCTAGACCAAATATTTATTAAGCAAACAGTGAGTTCAATGTTAAATTACACACTCTTCAAAGACAGGGACCCTCCGGTTTTTCATCTTTGTTTCCCCAATGCTTAGCATATTGCCTGGGATATAATATTTACCACCTCAATGCTTGTTCAGTTGAGTCCCTGCTCCATGGGAAACTGATTTCAGGTGCTGAGAACCTAGACAATCACATAGAGTGAGTGAACTTACCCCCTTCCCAGCTAGGCTGGGATAAGGCTTAAAGGCTACCAGTGCAGTTAATAATGTTAGGCAGTTGGCCCTGTCCTGCTCATTAATCCCGGCCTCCAGAAAATATGAAGGGCCGACCTTTCCCAAACATGACAGGCTTAGCTAGAAAGTGTAGTTCATTTAGCTTTCTGTATTCCCAAATGGTTTAGGCATGTATTTTGGTAGTCGTAATGGGGGAAGAAATGGAGATGAAAAGGAGGAAGGAATTGTTTAAGGAAAATTGGAGGGAGAAAATGCAGTTCTTAGAATTTGCCTTGGGTGCAAAAATAACAAAGTGAACAGCTCTGAGACTGAGTGCAACATTTACCTGACATCAGGGGGTGGGGACTTGTAAGCTGTCCCCCCTGGCACTGTTAGGGCATTTTCAGATATAATTAGGTGCTCTGAATAGTATAATTGTGCCATTACTACTTAGGCTATGAAGCTTTGGAACTGAGGCATTTCCCCAGTTCCATATTTATGATTTATACTCCAAACAGAGAGTATTGGGCTCTAGGCCAGCAAGCAGTACATAGAAGATGAAATGATTGTCTGCCCTATTTGAGAAATAGTATGGCTGTAACTGTGTGCAGCAAAGCATCGAGAAAAGGAGTTATTTTCAGCCTTGTCAAGCCTGATCAAAATGAAGGCAAGACTTGAGAAACAGAGCCATCCTTTCCCCAGCATACTGCTTTGGACATTTGAAAGCTTCTGAGTTCACAATCTGCTGAGATAGCAAAGATGACTCCAAAGACTTTTCACATCAGCCAGTCAACATCTTACAGGGCAGATGTGTTAACGATTCTGGCAATAAGCATTTAATGGGAAACTATAGAAGCTGTCATCCAGCAGCATTTGTCCCAGTAAAAATGATTGTTTATGTTCCCAGCACTACTGACATTCATCGGCCTGAACTTAATCTTATGTTTTGAATGTTCTAGGACTTAAAAAAATACTTAGGATGATACTTCAATTTTAAACATAGTTCTGTTTTTTTTTAAACCCAAAGTCATATTGTTAACATAATGGTGATGTCTGAGCTAAAGGATATTTTTTAAGTGTTTGTGAATAAATTGTTTAAAAAAAAACTTGAAAACTAAAAAAAACTTGTTAAGTATATTTTATCATTTAAATAAAAGACCCAGGCTTGAGTTTTAATTCTACCACTTACTAGAAATGTGACTTCTCTTTTTTCATTGATAGAATGTGGATGGATGACCCCAATTGTTCTCTCTCACAGAGATATGTGAGCATCAGCATAACCTGTTTGGCAAACCTTAAAGTGCTACTATATAGAAATACATTAGAGGCATTCAGGTGGCCCTGTGGATAGAGTGCTGGGTCTGAAACCAGGAAGATCTGAGTTCAAATATTGCCTCAGATTCTTCCTAACTATATGACATGGGCAAGTCATTTAATAATATTTAACACTTAATCTATTAGAGAAGAAAATGGCAAACCACTCTAGAATCTTTGCCAAGAAAAAGAATTAGATGTGGCTAAATGACCGAACAACAACAAGCTTCTGCATGTTGTATAAATATTTATTTATGCTGCTGCTGTTGGTAGTAATAATAATGACAAAATCAAAATCCTATATTGTCATGGTTTCATATAATCATTGGTAGGTGGAAGTGACATTTTATTGGGGGAAAAGGGACTTCAGCAAGTGTTACACACATTAGTCTTAGGGAAGAAAAACATGAGCAATTATATTTCAAAAGTTTGTGTCGTAAACTCCACATTGTCATTATAGCCTTTATACAGATATTGCATGGAGAGAGACATGGACCTGGAATTCTAAAAGGCTGGGTTGGTGGTGGGCCAGCTCTGGCAGGAGCCTGTCATTTTGGAAGGACTTTGAAGGGCCCAAGGTCAGGAAGGCTCCTCACCAGAAGGTTGACCTCCAAGCTGATTAAAATTTTGAAATCGTGGTGGTAGGGGGTGCAGTTGGGAACTTGGGGTATGTGTTGATAGTAAGGAGCATCTTCTCCCCACCTCTATTGATGCAGTGACAAAGATTTGGAAATACTGAAGGAAGTGTCTTTAGGAGACCTAAAAGATTTTAAAATTCATTCCTTTCTATAAGCAATAAGAAATGAAGCAAATACACTCAGGAAGATTTAAAAGAATTAGTACAGAATAAAGTTGTCAGAATCGGGGGGATCATTATGTTTTATGTCTACAACAATGTGATTTGGAAGGATCCAAAGAAGAGGAAGAAGGCCCCAAATCCCCTCTCTGACCCTGGAACATTCTATAGATGGTCATCAATCACTTTGGAGAAACTTGATACATAGCAGACTTGCCCAGGGTCACACAGCTAGGAAGTGTTAAGTGTCTGAGACTGGATTTTGAGCTCAGGTCCTCCTGACTAAAGGGCTGGTGCTCTCTCCACTGTGCCACCTACCTGGTCCTTTTTTATTCTTTAAATAAGGGATACCTCTGGGAAGGAAAGGAGAAAAAGGGGGATATATTAGATGTTAAACCAAAAAATGGCACTAAAATTGTTTATAAAGAAAAGAAAAATTAGTTAAGGTTCCAGGAACAGATAATAAAAGATGCAGGATGGGTAGGACATAATATTATTATACATGCTATTAAATAATGGTCACTACACAATATTTGTGTTGGACTATTTTCTTTTAGAAGGGAGGGTTGCGTCTCAGGGTGGGGTTAGCATGTAGAAAATGTCTGTTATGTATCAGGGCCTCGTGCTAAATATTATATAAATAAATAAATTTATTTACATAATATAATATATATAAATAAATATAAATTTAAAAATTCATTCAATTCTCACAATAACCTTTGAGATAGCAGCTCATATATACATACATCTGGCTATTCATACATATATACATATGCACATATTCTATATGCATACACATATATTATGTTTACACATATTATATAATTATAATATTAGGAAACTGAGGCAAAATAGAGGTTAAGTAGCTTACCCAAGATCACAGACCAAGTATTCGAGGCTGAATTTGAACTCAGGTCTTTTGACCCCTAGACTGATCTAAAGACAAAAGATGTCAGCAAAACTTTTTTTTTTTAAAAACAAGTACTTTGATTGTATCTAACCTGTGTGTGTGTGTGTGTGTGTGTGTGTGTGTGTGTGTGTAGTTATTATCAGCACTGTCAGAAGGAACTTCCAAATAATAAATTTTTTTCATGTTCTTATTAAATGTGACCAATAATAAACTAGGAAAGTTCCATTTCTATTCATCTTTTATATGCTGCTGTATCCAAAGTCTTGTGCAAGCCTAAGTGGATTGTGTTTTTGCCTTTGCCTTCTTGCCATTGATCACTTAATTCAGTGTGACCATTTTTCTGTATAAATCAGTCCAGTCACTGTCTGCAGGCCGACAAATGCTCTTGATTCTTTACTGAGTCAGTGACTTGAGGATCCCTGAGACCCAGAAGAGGCCTGGATTCCAGCTCTCATTTCTTTGTTGTCCCCTTGATTTGTATCCTCAGCTCTGTCACTCTAAAAGAAGTTCATTAAAACATTTTCTTATTGTCAATTTGTTTGATTGTGTCTTGTGAAAAGCTAAGGGTTTGTGTCAGATTAGGGCTCCTTTTAAGTATGTATTTATTTGTTTTATTACTGGTTGCTTTGTTTTTGTACTTACCTGTGATTTCACTGGTATACAAAATTTCCAGGAAAGAAAGTACATGTACCAGCATAGACCAGCACCTGCTCTACAGCTTAGAGTGGTGTGCGAGTTACTTGTGATGCTGTGCAGTAGTTCCACTTATTAACAAAGAGTAAACCTGACAACTTAGCATATGCAACATGCCCTCCTTTGGCTTGTCACTTTTTCTGCTTGATTTGGATTTTGACACTTCCATTTGCTATTCTTCCTCATAGACCACCTATGAAGAAATGGCACATTTTAAAAAGTCTAACCTAATTTCTAGACCATCAGTTTTCAGTGACATTTAAGTCAGACTCATTCCTGAGCCTCTGAAACAGATTTATTCTCATCTTTTAGATATGTTTCTTAATCTCTTTTAACTTGACATAGTAGGGGATCATGCTATGATATTCTTTTTTTGTTGTTGTTGTTCAGTGCAATTGGGGTTAAGTGACTTGCCCGCCCAAGGTCACACAGCTAGTAAATATCAAATGTCTAAGGCTGGATTTGGTTGGTACTCCATCCACTAGAATGCCACTTAGCTGCCCCTTATTTTTTTTCTACTTGGGCAGTTTGGAAATTTCTGAATAATTCTGCTTCAATTCTTTTTTTTTTTCCAGAATTTATCATTCCATCAGTTGGGATGAGACCTATTAGAAGGCAGTCATTTCCTCATTACAGACTCACTTCAGACACTGGTTTTGGTAGTGTCTTGAATGAGAAAATGATTTTCATCAGTAAAAATGCCATTTTTCTAATTTTTGTCACTCTAGTTTTTGTATAATCTTATGCATAACAAGTGTATTTTTTCATAACAATGATTGGCAGATGCTTACTGTGACAAGTCTTCTTATCATTCTTTGGATTTTAAGAAGCTGACCCCATTCTGTAACTGAACTAAAACAACTTGCCAGCTTCCAGGTTCCTCTGAAGGTCTTTGCTTCTTATGTATGACTACATGTTGTTTTGTATTTCATTGTGATCGATCTTATTTCACTGTTGACTTGAAGGATGCTGGAAATATGAATTCCTCATCCCAGCAGTCACTGCAATATCCCTAATAGTCATTAAAGTGTACTTTTTAAGGGTTTCAACTTTTGTATATTTCCTTAAAGTGATGTCCTTTTTTTTTTCTCCCAAATCACAGAATTAGAAACCCAACAAAAGGCTATAAAGTGAAATCATACTATGTGGCATAAAATCTAGCACTCAGCTATCAGAGAACTAATTAACAATGGAGAAACCAGGCAGCTAGGTGGTGCAATGGATAGAGCACCAGCCCTGAAGTCAGGAGGACCTGAGTTCAAATCTGGCTTCAGACACTCAACACTTCCTAGCTGTGTGACCCTGGGCAAGTCACTTAACCCCATTTGCCTCAGCAAAACAAAACAAAAAAACAGACAGTGGAGAAACCAGCTCAATCTGGTCAGACATACCATGTTGGCCAAATGTCAATAGAAGGATACACACAGATGATAATTTGCTGACACTAAATAATGTTGTATCAAAATTACTGCTTGTTCCAGGCATTTCATATGCCATTGTATAGTCACAATAAAATAATAGAGATAATTTTAATTTTTTAAAAGTGATTTATCTTTTCCCAGGTTTGATTTTACATTCCCATACTAGGCAGGTGTTTCTGGTCCTTTCTTTAAAATAATATTTTTCATAACCTCTTTTATTTTCATTTCATATTCATTTCCATTATATCTCTCCTGAGTCCCCAAAAAGCTACCTCTTGTAGCAAAGAATTAAAGAAAGAGGGAGGAAAGGGCCATTTGGAAAAATTAATCAAGATTTCAACCAACTATTTTCCAGACTTACCTCTGAAAAGAAGGGAGGTAAATGTATCTTCTCAGGGATCAAGCATGATCATTATAACTTCTGGGCTTTGGGTTCCATCTTTTTATTGTTCTTTCCATTTACATTGCTGTCATATATACTTTCTTGGTTCTGCTTATTTACTTTACACAATTTTATTTATGCCTTCTGATTCGTCTTTGAATTCATTACATTCTTTCTTAAGACACAGTGATATTCCATTAGATTCCTCTCCCCAACTTGTTTAATCATTTTCCAATTGGTGGGGATCCACTTTGCTACCATTTTTTTTCTAGTACCACAAAAAGTGTATTTTTGGTATATCTGAGAACTTTGTCATCTTTGCTTCTGTCCCAAACTGTCACTTCTTAAGATTGTTCAGGTAACCTGATTTCCATTTTCCTAAAAGTATCCAATATCTCTATATTCTCTTTGAGAGTCTTACTGTTGGGAGCAGCTAGGTGGTGCAGTGGATAGAGTACCAACCCTGAAGTCAGAAGGACCTGAGTTCATATTTGATCTTTAACACTTAACACTTCCTAGCTGTGTGACCCTGGGCAAGTCACTTAACCCCAATTGCCCTGGGGGGGGGAGAATCTTACTGTTTTAGCATTTTCATGCTTTCTCTTGATATTTGCTTGCATTTTGTTTTCCTTCTCAGGTTTTTTTCCCCTTATTAGATCAGATTTTTCTTGTGCAGCAAGGTAACTATAAATTTGTATACATATATTGTATTTATCATATATTTTAACATATTTAATATGTATTGGACTACCTGCCATATAGAGGAGGGAGTAGGGGGAAGGAGGGAAAAATTTACAACAGAAAGTTTTACAAGGGTCAATGTTGAAAAATTACTCATGCAGATGTATTGTAAATAAAAAGCTTTAATTAAAAAAAACAGAATATTACTGTTTGGGGAGAGATAATTCCTTGGGCTGCTGAAAGGAGCCCTTGGAGACATTCTTTAATAGAATGGTCAATAGACTTATCAAAGAATATGGATAGGCAGCTTTCCAAGGAAGAAATCCAAGCCATTAGCAACCATGTAAAGTGTACCCTAAGATACTAATAATAAGAGAAATGCAAATTAAAGTAACTCAGATTGGCAAGGATTAACAAAAGGAGAAAATGGCAGTTGTAGGAGCTGAGAGAAATGAGGCACACCAATGATATATTGTGGCTGGGGATGACCCATCATTCCCACCAAAAAGCATTTTGGAACTGGGCTCCAGAAGTGTGCATAACCACTGATCCAGCAATAACATTAGAAGGCTTGTCCCAAAGAGATCAAAGAAAGAGGAAAAGGACTCCTATATATAGAAATATTTTAGCAGCTCTTTTTGTGGGGATGAAAAATTGAGTGCCCATTATTTGGTAAATATCTGAACAAATTGTTATGTGAATATAGTGCAATATTATTGTGCCATAAGAAATTATGAAAGTGATGATTTCAGAGAAACTTAAGAAGACTTCTATGAACTAATACAGAAGAAGTGAGCAAAAGGAGAACAGCTTATATATTAACACCACCATCGTAAAGACAAACAATTTTGAAAGACTTAAGAACTCTGATCAGTGCAATAGCCAACCAGGATTCCAGAGGACTGCCCACTTCCCAACAAAGAAGTGATGGATTTAAGATTTAGAATGAGAGACATTTTCAGACATGGTCACTCTTTTGCTTAATTATATGTACATGCTGCAAAGGCTTTTTCTTTTCTTTTCTTTTCTTTTCTTTTCTTTCTTCCCTTCTTTTCTCCCTCCCTCCCTCCCTCCCTCCTTCCTTCCTTCCCTTCTTTCCTTCCTTCCTTCCTTCCTTCCTTCCTTCCTTCCTTCCTTCCTTCCTTCCTTCCTTCCTTCCTTCCTTCCTTCCTTCATTCTTTTCTTTCCTCCCTCCCTCCTACCCTCTCTTTCTTTTCCTCTCCTCTCCTCTTCTCTCCTTTCCTCTCCTTCCTTCCTTCTTTTCTTTTTCTCCCTCCCTCCCTCCTACCCTCTCTCTTTCTTTTCCTTCCCTCTCCTCTCCTCTCCTTTCCTCTCCTTTCTTCCTTCCTTCCTTCTTTCTTTCCTTGCTTCCTTCGTTGCTTCCTTCCTTCCTTCCTTTTTCCCCAAATGAGGTAGATGGGAAAGACAAGGCCTGGAGTAGGGACAGAAGTAAGAAAAAAGAAAGGAGGAAAGAAAGAAAGAAAGAAAAAAGAGAAAAAAGAAGAAAAAGGAAGGAAGAAAAGGAAGGAAAGAAAGTATAACCATGGAAGCTTTTTTAATCAATGGAAAAGAAGAGAAAGATATCTAAAAAGAATCCCAGAAAAGCAGGACTGCTTGAATGTCCTTGTGTAATTCATTATGCTTTTAAAGAAAAGTAAGCTGTGTGTAATAGAGATTTTTGGTTTCATTTTCATTCCTCCTTTCTTTCTCTGTTACCCTAAATGCCTTCTTTCTTTGGTGTTAAGTTTAGAATAAAAACGTAAGTTGGATATGGAGTCAGAGGGTTTGGGTTTGAATCCTACTTTGCGCCTTTTACCCACTTTGAGTCCATTTTTTGTTTTTTGTGGGGCTTTGCTGTTTTTTTTTTCCCCAGCAGAAGGGGAAGGTTAGATTAAATCAGTAAAGCCCCATTCAGCTCTGAATCTCATGGTCCTCCTCAGGAGAAGAGATTAATTGTTCTCCACACTGAGCATGGAGAGGAAGGTTTGAGTTTGTGAGGGAAGAGAGAGCAGTGAAGAGAGGAGGAGATTGAACTATGTCTATGAGGATGCTTTGTTCTTGCTAGTTAAATTAATTTCACAAAGTATCTATTAATCACCTACTATGTCAGACATCATACTAGGCCCTGGGGACACAAATATGAAGCAGTTACTGCTTTTGAGGATCTTACATTTCAATGTTTGTTAATCACATCATTGTCCCTCTCCAATGATGTCCATCTCCCCCAGTAAAAATCTCCCTTGTGAAAAGGTACAGTCGTACAAAACAAGTCAGCATGTTGACCACCTCTGACAATGGGTACCTCAATCCACACCCCTTTCTGCCACCTCTATGAGGAGAGGAAGAAAATGTGTTTGTATTGATTGTCCCTGTTCATCAGTATTCTGAATACTTCTGCTGTCTTCAGGTCCCCCTACTATTTTACTGGGTGTGGAGGGACAAAGTGAGTGCGAAGAAATCAATAAAGTATCTGGAAAATATATGAAGGACCTGGGAGGGGGACAGCTGGGGATATAGGGAAAGACTTCTTGTAAAAGATAGCACAGGAACCGAACCAGACAGGGGTGAGCTGGGAAAGCATATTGGCCGGAGGGGGGGGTACTTGTTGTAATATAAGGCTGTCCTAGAGGGTGCTGGCTGGTGAAAAGGACCAGAAACAGGGTCCTTAGTAGGACAGTCAAAGCCAGGATAGATCTCATGGTACAACTACCCATGGCTTGAGAGTTACCATCAAGGGCTGTCTTAATAGGACCAAAAGTTTAAAGAGAGGAGTTATTGGGTGAGTGTATCCCTATGTCTGTGAGGTTTTTTCCCTTTCTTTTTTTTAAATCACCAGCTGCTTAAGTCTCCCTCTGTCTTTCTCAATGCTGCCTGCACCCCTAAAAGAAGCTCCCACATCTCTGATTTGCCATATTGTAGGCATTGCTCTGACCAAAAGAATAAGTGGTTGCAGGTGCCGGGATGCAACATTTAAAGAACCCTTCAATTTAGACAAAGGGTATATTTATTCCTTTCTTTTTTCAAGTGAGTTGCCCCAGTTGTGATTTGGGAAAGTGTTTGCTATAAATAACTAAGGGTGAGTGGGTTGCAAGCTTGGTTTTTAGGGGCTGAAGTTCTCCCTAAGAGATATTTGGAATTGGGAACTTGTTCATGAGTACATCTTTTGTCCCGAAATCAGATCAGGGTGCTTTTTTGGTTTGTTTTCTATTGCTGTTGTTATGTGAGTTGGGGATAGGATATTTTTGTGCTTTGGATGTAGGAAAAACACAAAGCCTTTCTGTGTCTTATTTATAATATTCGATCTCCAGAAGTAACCTTCCATACCACAGGATGCATATGTTGTTTGTCCGGACATAAATCCTGGAGTTCTTTAAAGGAACGTTCTTGCATGGAAGTGCTGGTCTGTGTTAATTCATAGAAGAAGCTGCTGCTGAATCTCTATCTTCCAAAGCAAACACATACTCTTTTACTGTATTATTTGTTTAAATTCCAAGCAACATACCTGGAGCATGGAAATTAAATTAGCCAAGACTACAGAGTTGCCTTTTCAGAAGATGTATTTACTTAAAGAAGTTATGCATATTTCATCAAGAACAAACAGGGAATATTTATTAACTTGAAAAAATTACAATCCAACCTTGGTTTGATTTTGTGATGTGTTTTTTTCAGTAGAAATTCCATAGAATTTCAGGTCTGTAATAGAGACTTTAATGGGTCTCTACTCCAACCTCTCACCAGGAATCTCCTCTTTTTATAGATGAAAAAACCAAGAACTTCAGAGGATCAGTGAATTACTGCAGGCCGCAGGGCTACTTAATTAAACTGGCAAGATCAGAAATTCAGGTCTTCATCTCCTAGTCAAGGATTCCTTTCATCACAACATTTAATTTTTGTCTTATTTTAAGAGAAATATTTGAAAGCAGATTCATTGTTGTAAACCTCAAGATCTGTGATTGACTTAGACTATTTCTTACTATCCATTTACTTTCAAGATAATATATATTAAATCTATAATTCAATGAGCATTTATTAGAATGTGCTAAAAATCATGTGAATTGGTATAGACCGATGTTATAGGAGATAAAGGGTGGGATAAAGCAAGCACTGACAACTTGGAAATGAGCAGAGGTGAGACTTGAGGCCGACTTTGATAAATGGAGAGGTCATTCCAAGAAGAGCAGGGAGAGAGCAGAGCTGCCAAGATGGGCAGGCAATGCTGTATACAGAGAACAGATGGCATGTTGTAAGAGTGGAAGAGAGATTAGAGCTCTGGCTTATAGAAAGGGCCTGTCTAAGGATTTGGGGCTTTAAACATGGAACGGATGAGGACAAAGCAATGATTTTAGAAAGACTGATCTAGTAGCAGTGTGCAGGGTGGATCGGAGAGGAGACAATCTAGAATACAGAGACATTAGTTAGGAGATTATTGTAATCCAAATGAACAGCGGCTAAGAGTGAGATTAGGAAATAGGAGATTACATATGGCAAACATTACAGTGACTAGAGAAGAAATGTGAAGTCCAAATTCAGCCACCATTTATTAAATGTGGCTCAATAGGTGTGGTGGATAGTACTGGCCTTCAAGTCGGGAAAACCTGGGCTGAAGTCCTTCCTTTCACATATCCTGAGCAGTCATCCCTCAGCATCCCAGACAATTCTTAAGCTTGCAGAAAAGGTCTAGATCTGCACTGGTAGGAAGAGTTTATTCATTAGGAATATTCATTGGGAATCTGTGACCAATGATATCCCAGGTCTGGCTTAATATGCAAGATACCAACAAAAATAAAGAGATAGATGCTTTCCTCTAGAAGCTTCTGGTCTAATAGAAGAGAGAAATTGCATCTGTAAATGATGAATTACAAAATAGAAGTCAGAAGTATATTAAAGCCAAAAATACTGAGGAAAATTCTGAAGAAATTGAGAAAGAGTCTAAGTCATCCTCTTGCTTCCATCTCTGGTACTGTTTTCTTTCCCAAGGTAGCTCTTGCTAGATGGTCTCAGACTTTCTTTTTTCTTTTCTTTTTAATAGTGTCTTATTTTTCCAGATGCATGCAAAGATAGTTTTCAACATTCACCTTTGCAAAACCTTGTGTTCCAAATTTTTCTCTCTCCCCCCACCCCAAGATAGCAAACAATCTTTTATAGGTTAAGTATGTGCAGTACTTCTAAATATATTTCCATATTCATCACATTGCACAAGAATAATCAGATCAAAAGGGGAAAAACATAAGAAAGAAAAAAAAACAAGCAAATAAACAACAAAAAGATGAAAACACTGTGCTTTGATCCACATTCAGTCTTCATTGTTCTCTCTCTGGATGCGGATGGCACTTTCCATCCCAGAGTCTATTGGAATTGCCTTAAATGCCCTCATTTTTGAAAAGAGCCACATCCATCACAGATGATCATCACATTATCTTGTTATTACTTTTGGTTCTGCTCACTTCACACAACATCAGTTCATGTAAGTCAGACTTTTTTTCTGAAACAGGTGAAGTCACATCTGCCTGAGAGTGACAGTGGGAGGAGAATTTAAGGAAAAAAGAAAAAGTCAGGAATTATCTCTAGATTGTGTAACTAGTGAAACCAATGAGAGGTGGACAAGAGAATAGATGGGTAATGAGGATTAGGATGAAGTTGCACAACATGAATGTCTAAAGGGATCATCTGGTCCCCCTAACCCCCAGCAATACTCTGGGCCAAGTGGGTGTGCTGGGCTCCATGTGATTGATCCTGCTGTAATTGATCATAGAAGGAGCGGGGATGGGGAGAGATCTTGCTGCCAGGAGGCTTTGTGACCCAGGGGAGCAATGGAAGACCCAGGTTTGGTGATATGATAGAACACCGAAAGATCTGGCAGATGGGGACATTGAGGAGAAGGTCCAGGGGGCCACCCTCCATAGTTTGCAAATTCCAGCCTGGCCATTGAGTTTGAGACAACGAGGGTGTTAAAGGTTCAGGGAAGATAAAAGGGAAAAATGGAAAGCCCCTACTAGAGTCCTAGAATGGTGAAATAGCAGTTGCTGGTAGGAAGGGGTCACTCAGACTCTTTGAGTGGGGAGGACAATCTGAGCCGAGACACCGGTCTTCAGGTTGTTGCTGGTCCTTCCTGGGGAATGCTCACAGCATTATTGTTCTTGGGCTTGATCAAGCCAACACGTCTCCATGGCGGGCCACAGGGGAGCTTCTCTTTATATATGCCCTTTTGTTTTGACTTTATATAGTTATTACAGGTGTTGGTTATTGTTGGTTGGTTAGAGAGCTTTATGGCTTTGGAAAATTTTCCTACTGGGTCCATATCATGTGTTGGACAGATGCAACACAAAGCAGCTGAGGCTAATGGCCAAAGGACTGGCAGCTAGCCTTGACTTCTGACTTGAGCTGTTTGCGACTTTGGGCAAATTCATTTGGAAAATGGGGATGAGTCTGCTCTGTCTATCTCTTAGAGCTATTAGGGTAGGAATGACATGATCTCTGTAAAATGCCTTTTAAAATGTCCAAGGGATTAAAGGTGATTTTTTTTCATAATTACATTATAGGCATTTAGGCTCTTGTGCTAAAGCCAGCAGAAGGGATTTGAGCTTGTTTGCTGACTTTTAATGGAATAGGAATTGTCTGGAACCAGCTAGAAATGATCTTTGTTTTATCATTCTAGGTCTTCACCTTGCTGTGGATTGCTGACTGGATGGTGCATCACTTCTGGAGAAAAGGAAAGGATCCTGACAGCTTTTCCATCCCGTACCTTACAGCTTTGGGAGATCTGCTTGGAACAGCCTTATTAGCTTTGAGCTTTCATTTTCTGTGGCTCATTGGTGATCGCGATGGCGACGTTGGGGACTAATGAAATATAGAACTGCTGACTGCTCTCAGACCGAATGGAAAAAAAAACCCGAAGATGGTGGCTTATGACTCCTTTTCAAGGCCTTTAATATAATACAGTAATCTCATTTTGGCTGGGTTAATTTTAAGTTGGAACTGATATGATTAAATGGCCTTAACTTTTTTAAAAACTGAATTTGAATAGAAAATAAAAGTGAAGGGTATTTGCCTTTCATATGGGAAAATGAAGGATGATTTGACATTGAAACAGATATGAATTTCATCTCTGGAGTTAATTAAATCAGAAAATATGGAGGGAGATAAATATGAGTAATTTTGTAACTAGACACATTCCAGAAATGTACTTGGTCGATGTTTGACTTGTAATGGAAAATTGGGGGTGAGGAGGAGATAATCCTCTTTTCTAGTGAATTTGGTTACAATGGAAATTCTAATTTTTTAAAAAAAATAACTTTTTGGAGTTTAAAAAGTTTTAACTACTTCCACTTCTGTATCAGCATGAGTTTGAATTTACAAATCACCAGCCTCCTAAAGATATTATATTAGAGATGGGGACTTCACGTGTTGGAATCTTCAAGTGAAGCCCTGTGAGCTCCTCAGAGATACTGATGACTTGGTTCTAACTCCACCACTTTTGGTGGGCAGCCTGTACAGAATAGAGCAGGGTGTTTGGGGGGTAGGACTCGGAAGAGAACAGTTAGATCACTTTGGGTCATTGATTTTTTTCTTTTTTTTTTTTTTTTTCAAAAGCCAGAGGTAGAATCAAACAAAAGAAACATTTATATTTAGAAGATACAACATAATGTGACAAACCACTCTCTTCTTTGTTGGAAAGTTGAAAACGTGTTTGGATTAGTAATGATCATAGTGCTGTTCGAGGCATCAGCATTAGAATATATTTGGAAGCATGTTGCTGCAATGCATCAGGTTTGCCCATAAGGTTTGCCAAGAGGCCAAATTTTGTATGGGGGTTGTAAATGTTTCCCCATGTAAAATTATTCCCAGCTAAGAGGAAGAAGCTTGGTCTGGTTCATTTACACAACAGGAAAAAAAATGAGCAAGATTTACAGACAGGCGAGTGAAGGAGTTGGGTATTTTGAAGAAACTAATTGAAAAGCTAAAATTTATCCTTTGGGGTTAAAAAGAGGCTGCGGTGATCTTCCTTTGACCTACTGATGCTGCCTATCTGCCGACAGGCTGATTTTCACCAGTGGGCCAGAACACATGCTTAGAGTGTAATTTTTCTTCACCTGTTTTTCCAAGAAACCCTCATGTCTATTGGGAATACTTGGACCAATCTGATTAATTATTGGAAGAGGACAGCATTTTTCTATAAAATAGAGCAAGTCAATAAACTCCACTGGAAATGCTCTATCGGTTGTATATTAATTTAACTCCTAGTGCAGATTAAGGAGGACATTCCACTTTAACCCAGAATGGGGTGACTCACGTCTTCATGTTAGTTTTATTTAAATAATAGATTCTGTATAAATATATTATTGAAATCATTCTTGTTGAGTGTTTTAAAATGAAGAGGACATAGGTTTGTTTTTGGTTTTTTTTATCTTAATTGTGCCATTTTTCTGCCTTATGATGCAGATGTTCTGGATGGTAAGAGAAGTAATTATAGTCTCTCCTTTGGAGAGTAAGGTATCACACAGTGAAGATTCTTACAAAAGAAAGACTGAGAAAGTGTAACTCCACAGATACTTAACTGAAAAAGTTTTATAAAAATTCATTAAGACTTAGTTTGATCTTATTTAAAGAGTTTGAAAAAATACTTGTTTACACTTGGATTGTATGTTCGGTAATTATTTCTAAAACTTGTATGTAGACTGAAATTCCTAGAAAATTTTATTTTGGCTGCTTTTAGCAGAAAAAAAAAAGCTACATCACAGTATTTGCCAAGCAGCTCTTTTCATTCATCCATCAAGCCTTTTGTTGAGACCTTATTTCCTCATCAATAACAGTAAAGAATTATCAGTTCCTAAAAAATATAATTAGAGTTTACCTTTGCATATTCCCTTATATTTTACAGAATCCTTCGCATATACTGTCTCACATGGTAATCCTCACAATGGCCCTGTGAGGCAGCCAATGCAATTGTGATTATATCTCATTTCCCAGATGAGGAAAGTAAAATTTACAAGGGTCAGTTGGTTCGCTCCAGAGCATGGACACTGATCCACAATTTCTCATGTCTGATCCAATGTGTTTTCCATGATATCAGGCTACCCCTAAGTGCTCCTGTGTGATGCCCCAAAAGGGCCCTTAAAGCTCAAAGAAGAACCACACTTACATATATGTACAGACACACACAAATCTCCAGGGAGACTTCCTTTTTCACTCACCACGGGCCATTTTTAATTTCTGGCCACAGACAGGTGATGTTGCTGAAAGCCTTAGGTCAATCCAAACCTGGGAGTCTGTCTCATTTGGCCTTGAGTCAACTGGGGTGACTTTAGATCCACTTCCATTTTTTTTCCTGCTCAATAAAACAAGTCAGTAACATGAAGGAGGAGAAGAGAAAGGGTCCCAGAGCATAGTATTATTTCTTTGGAACTAACAACAGAGTTTATAGATTATCAACTCCAATCAGATGAAGAAAACGAGGGTCCAAGTAGTCAAGCCACGTAGCCCTAGAGCTGAGATGCAAGCTCAGATGCTCTAACCCCATGTCTACCACTCCTACTCCACCATGCTGCCAGAGTCCCAGAACTCACTTTTTATAGCACTTTATGCTTTTCAAAGCACTCTCCTCCCAAACATTATCAACAGCTTACAGACTAGACAATCATCCACTGGTTGAGCTAATTATAAAATGGAAGTACATTGTTTAAAAATAAAAACACCACTATGTGTGCTCATTATTAATAAATGTATCTATAGATTTGAACATATTGTGACTAATTTTTTAAAAAATTTGCAAAATGTACTGGTATATCCTTACCAATCAGCAACACATCACAGTATTAAGTCCAGAAATCTCCCAATAATTTTATTATGTATGGTGCTTATTTTATCACAATATAAAAAAATACCCACACTCTTAACTTTGATTACTTATTATTAGACATTTCACTTTGGTGTGGGGGGAGAAGCTTATGTTATTAAGTTGTCTTGATTGTTCCTATCTGTGATAAAGATTTTTTTCTTTAGAATAAAGTTTCTTGAAAAGAAATAACAGTGGAAACTCATTTGGAATGTATCTTGGAGGAGGTGTAAAAAATTACACATTCTAGACTGCCCATGTCATTGTCGGTGAAGTTGTTCTTGTTCTTTCATTGAATTGGAGTTCCTTCCTAGCCCTATCCTCTGAGAGAAATAATTCATTTTGGACCCCTACTCTATTCTAATCAGTATTAATCAACTTGAAAGATGATTGAATTTCAAATCAATTTGAAAAATCATATATGTATATATGTAATATGTTTTAAAAAATTGAAAAATTCTGTATATATGTAAGAATTTGAAAATATTCTATTATATATATACATATATATATACACACATACAAGAATTTGAAAATTTGAAAAAATTCTGCAGCTATGAGCTGCAGATTCTAAATTCACTTAATTATAGAAAGTTAGCTTAAGGCTCTCCATTCTTGTTTTGCCTTGATAATGACCAAACTCATTATACGCATCATACGCAGAGGTAACAACTACATGGAAAGTCTGCCAAAATATTTTTGTATCTACAGATCAATCACTTGTCCAATAGGAGTGGATGACCACCTTATGACTTCTTAGGTCATTGACCTTAGGCCATTTTTATCTTTCCTCCTAAATTAAGGGGAAGCCTGTCCATCTTATGTGGAGATATTCCTCCCTTGTGACATATTATTTTGCTTATTCAGTGAAATTATTCTGTATTTGGTATAGCTATTCCAGAATGACTGGACACCTAGTCCTATAAAAATAGGGCCCTGGAAAGAGATCGCATGTCAGATCATGAGGAGTATCTGAGATCCACTTCATTAGAGGGAACCATGGACTCTTTAATAAGGTGCCATTGGCTTAGACCTCTGCCTCAGTTTCTTTTATTTTATATTCATTTGCTTATATTTATGTATTTTACTTTTTATTATTTTTATCTTTATATATTATGTATTTATTATTGTATATATATATATATATACATATATATTTTAATCTCCACAAGACCATTTATGGTCTAGTGAACCCTCTGGAGACTATTTGTCAATAGTGGAGGTTTGTTGTCTAGTCGATTCACTGAAAACACCTTGCAGCCAGTATTTCTAGGTCCCATGGATGTGGTCTTTGGAGAGACCATCAGAAGAGGCCATGTTTTGATTTCTCTGTGCAAGAACACTTGTGGAAATTCTGATACCTGGATACATGATTTCATGAGTTTAAGATTTTGTTTTTCAAATTATTGCGCTCAAACATTGGTCCCTGGCATCCAGCCTTCCCTGAGGGTCTTCCCTTATTTTGCTAAACTGGTCCCCAGACAACAATCACCGACTAGTGCCTGTTGAATACCTGAAGCATTTTCAGGCTGGCAAGTCCTGCCCACATTTAGGTTCAGCTGGCAGAGCTTTGCAGTGCCTAGAATCACCTCACACTGAGAAGCCATCAGGGGAGACCTGAGTGTATATCTAACGTGTAAGCTCTTTCTCACAAGGAGCCTGGAAATACCTTATGGACAATTCATTAAGGGGGCTTGCAAGGTTCTATCCCAGGGAAAACCTGAAAACTTAGATACATAGCACTCTTCCAGAAATGATCATCAGCTCATGAACCAAGTGAGGCTAAAAAAATAATAATCAGTAATTTGTACAGCAAATGACATCGAAACTTAAAGAAGTCAAAATGCTGCTCCCTTCTCCCCTTAGGAGCCTACATAGCCCTAGGATTCCCATGTTCTTCTCCCTCACTCAATATCCTTCACTTCCAGCAGGTGTTAAGGCTTCTCTTGGTCCTCTCTCTCCTAGCTCTTAGTTCTGATTACCTCCAGGTTGACTCTTACAAAGCAAGCCTTGGAATGATTCCAAGAGAGGTTCAGCTGACCTTTGTTTAATCCATTTAAGCACTGGGACATGGATGTTTAAACTTTGGAGTATTTTATACTAGGGTTCTCCATGGCCCCAGCTTCCCCTTTAAAGGTTTCCTGTTTAATTGATTGTTCTGATGTTCTCTGCTTCTTCCAGGCTGTCTCTTGGTGAGTTCATTGGTTTTATTTCTTCAGGGGTTAAATCAATACCTTGGGGTTGGCGGGGATGGCTACCGCTGCTTGCTTTTCCACTTCTTACTATGCTTACACAAATTAGGTATAGGTACCTTTCAGGTTGTTGTATTCCTTATTTTTAACCTATAAATTGGACTTTCCCAGAATGCTTCATCCAGAATTGGGGAGGGGGAATGAGTTGGACCACGTCAATAAAATTTCCAAGTAATTTAAGTGTTTCTCCCCTCACCCATTCACCATAAAAAGATTTAAAAAATAGTAGGTATTTTTGATGAAAATGATCTGTTAATGAATTTAAAAATGTCTAAGCCTCCTTAAGATATGAAAACTAATTAATTTTGGGGGGAATAATGCATCATAGTTAAAATATCAATTATTTGAGATGCAAAGATGACCTCACAGGGACTATCAAGGTGTGTATAGTTGCCTTTTTTTGTACTAACTGCTTCCATATTGCTGAGATGGTTGAGTTCTAGTCTTTCGGTCTGTTTGTAGAGTATTTCTGTGGCCATCATCAGAATCACAAGGTCAGTGGTGGTTCTTTGCCTTAGCTCTAGTTTGTCTCTTCCTTCCCTCCTTTCTGATTTTCTGCCTCAAATCTGCAATATGCTAGAAAACCAGATGATAGAGTTCATTAGAATTCTGTCTCAAGGAAGAGTAAGTTATAAAAGGGATTTTGAGGGCACATGAGTAATCAGGTTTACCCTTTAACACATAGGCTTTAGAGCATATGTTTTAGCTTCTTAGAAACATATTTTTTTCCTCTCTCAACTTCAGGATAGTGAAATTCTATACAAAATGACTTTCCTGAGATCAAGTTTAGTATTAGTATATTTAAATTAAGGTGATAATCAACTTCTAAGTGAATGTGTAACTTAAAATGAGTGTCTGATTTCACAGAAAGTTTGCATATTATTTTTAATATGCACAAACCAAGGGGAACTCTAGTAAAAAGGATTATTAATAATAGCTAGCATTTCTATACCTCTTTAAGTTTTGTATCTCATTTCAACCCTTGAACACATGAGTTTTAGAGCATCTGTTGTGGCTTCTCAGAAACATATTTTTTCCTTTCTCAACTTCAAGGATAGTGAAAGGTCTATACAAAATGAAACCCTGGAAGTTAGTTACTATTTATTATTCTCATTTTGCAGATGAGGAAAGTGGGGCAGAAAGAGATTAAGTGACTTGTCCAAAGTCACACAGTGTTTGAGCCTGAATTTGAACTCAAATCCTCCTGACTCTAACCTCACCTAGTTGGCATTCTATAAAACAGAATCAGTGGTTCAAAGCTTAAGAAAATATTCTTTTTTTGATGAACAAATGGTTAAAAAAAGTGACCTTCCAAATTCACAATCTCCTTTTTGGCACCTTTAAATTTCCACTGATGAAAGTAGTACTTTTAAAACTATTAAAAGTGAAAATTGGTCTGGTTAATGGAGTATTCTTCTTAGTGATTATATATGAACAAACCAGGGTGAAACATTTGCCTGGCACCTTTATTGCTGTTAGGCAATAGCTGGTTGGTGATTTGTTTGGGGGATTTTTAGGTGCAGTAGGAGATGCAGAGGGATGTGATTGGTGTCTCTTAGAACTAATTAGCACTAGTTAATTATTGGCTAAACACACCCTTGGATACTAGTGAACGATCCAAGGATGCAAAACTGGGACTTCCTATCAACTAGGGCAGAAATGGAAAATGATACACCTGAATATTCATATTTAAAATAAGCCTTTCAGGTTGATAAGTAAAGATGACAAGTAGCAATATGCTTGAGAGAAGAGACAGTTTCGTGTGTGTGTGTGTGTGTCTCACTCTATTTCTTGGGGCTAAACAATATTGTCATTCTCCCAATGAACTAGCTTTATTTTGAAACACAAACTTTGTACTGCTGTGAACAAATGAGCTATGATTCCTAGGTGGAAAGAGGTGGATCAGAATGCTCTGGCATTTATGGCCTTTGAAATGGCAGGTTAAATGTCCCTGTCACCGAAGTGCTCTGGATCCCCAGCTTTGATTGCCTTTAGGTCATGGAGGGCCCCCTTCCACTGTTCCCCAGTCCTCAGAGTATATTGCTGATGATCACTAATTACACCTGACCTATCACAAATGTATTCAGTCAACTTCACCTGGGAAATCTTTTAATAAACCAATAAAGCATTTGTATGACACTTTCAGTTTGCAAAACACTTTACAGTTATTATCTCATGATCAATTCTGAAGGACATGGTTCTCTTCAACAATGAGATGTTTCAAACCAGTTCCAGTTGTTCAGTGATGAAGAAAGTCATCTACATCCAGAGAGAGGGATCTGAATGTGGACCACAACCTAGCATTTTCATACTCTCGATTGATGTTTGTTTGCATTATGTTTTCCTTCTCGGGTTTTTTTTCCTGTACAGCAAGATAACTGTATAAATATATATATGTATATATATATATGTATATATACATACATACACATATTCGAAAAAGAAAAACAATTATTATCTCAACAACTCTAGGAAGCAGTTATCATTAAGATTCTTATTTTACAGATGAGGAAACTGAGGCATACAGATTAAATGACTTGCCTATGGTCTGAGTATGTGTCTGAGAACAGATTTGAGTGTGGGCCTTTCTAATTCCAAGTCCAGTTAGATATTTTCCTTCAGTTCTCCCAAGCCTTTCTCATTCATCTAAATTTACAGATGCTACAGCATCTTTTCCCCCCAGTGCTCTTTTATAGGTTCTCTTTAAGACTCCCACTCTCATCCTCATTATCAGCACGAACCTTGACTCCTACTACAACATTAAGACCATCTAACACATGCTCCCTTGCCAGTCAACAAGAATTTTTTTTACTTTCCTTTTTTTACTTTTATTTATTTATTTTCTTTTTCTTTAAAAAAAAATTCAAGATACATGCAAAAGTAATTTTCAACATTCACCCTCACAAAACCTTGTGTTCCAAATTTTTCTCTCTCCCTTCTTCCCATGACCCTCCTCTTGAGAGCAAATAGTCCAATATAGGTTAAAGATGTGCAGTTCTTCTCAACATATTTTCGTATTTTTTATGCTACATGGGAAAAATCAAATCAAAAAGGGAAAAAAGGAAAAAAAACCAAGCAAGCAAACAACGAGAAAAAAAGGTGAAAATACTATGTTGTGATCCACATTCAGTCCCCAGATGCAGATGGCTCTCTCCATTACAAGTCTATTGGAATTGCCCTGAATTCTCATTGTTGAAAAGAGCCACGTCCATCAGAATTGATCAACTATGATCTTGTTGCTGTGTACCATGTTCTTTTGGTTCTCACTTCTCTTAGCATCAGTTTACATAAGTCTCTCCAAGACCTTCTGATCAGCCTGCTGATCTCAACAAGCATTGTTTACTACTCCCACCTTGATATACCTCTCACCACACCAAAAGACATGATCTGTTGCCTGTCAAGGGCCAATTGTTCCTTCCCACCCCACAACTCCAGGACTGGTCCATCTATCCCTCTTCTCTCCAGCTCTCCCAGGCTACTGACTTTTTGCTTTCTGCATTCCAACATCCCCAGCTCTGTCCTATCATAAAACAAAGTTTCCTTTTCTGACTTTTCTCCAGTCTCATTTTTCTTGTTCTTTCTACTGCATTTTCAATAACAATAAGAATAACTAGCATTTGTATAACACTTTCAGGTTTGCAAAACACTTTACAATTATTATCTCATTTTATCTCAACAATCCTGGGAGGCAGTTACTATTAAGATTCTTATTTTACAAATGGGGAAACTGAGGCAGACAGGTTAAGCGACTTTGCCCATGCTCTGAGTATGTGTCTGAGAACAGATTTGAGCATAGGCCTTTATAATTTCAAGTCCAGTTCAGTTTTAGATATTTTCCTTCAGCTCTCCCAAGCTTTTCTCATGCACCTAAAGGAAGGGAAGGGAATAAATATTTAGATAGTGCCTGCTGTGTGCCAGGCACTGTGCCAAGTGCTTTACAAATTGTAACTCCTTTGATTAAATATAACTTCCTTCTCTTTCTCCTTTGAGATTCTCCTTCTCCAAATTCAGTCTGTCCTCCAAATCACTTTCATAATTCCTCCTCCTCCTTCACCTGAAGGTCCTTTTGTCATTTTCAAACAGAAGCTAGAAACCTGAAATCCCCGTACCTGCCCCCCAAATTTCCCCTATTCGGCCTCAATCCCATTTGCCCAATCTTCCCCATCGTGTTGCTCCCCAGCCTCCTCACTTACACTAATATGTAGCTGAATCTGAACTTGAATCCACGTCCTTTCATTCCAAATCCAGTGCTTTTCCCTTTATACCATGGGGTCTCCATCACATTCATTTTGCAAATGAGAAAACTGAATCCCAGAGACAGGGATTTAAGGTAAATGGCTCTAATTAGTGATAAGAATTTCTTTTTAGTGCACCATTTATATATTCTCTTGTGTTATTTATTAATGTATCCCTGGTATCCCTCAAAAAAGCGACCCCCAGGTTTAAGGCATAGTTCTCACTAATTAGCTATGCAACTTTCACCAAATCACATCTCTTCTTTGAATCTCAGTTTCTTTATTTGTAAAAATGAAGCAGTGGTGAATTATGTTCTAGTGGAAAGCATGGCCTCCATCAATTAAAAAAATACTCATAAGCCCCCATTAGTGCATCTACTTTTACTAGTTAGAGAATAGAAGTAATTGTTATTTCAAAACAAAGATATTTAAATAGCTGAATTAGAAATATATCAGGGGCCATTTCCCCTCCACCTTTTCTTTGAGCATACTTTTTCCCATAAATATACAGTGGGAAGGGTGAACAGATATAAGGACCATGCATATTGACCCACATAGGGAATATGTGTGGCTAGGAAGCATGTATGAAGGGGCAACTCGTGTTTAATGGAGGATCGTGATTCATCCTCTTAATGTAATTGGGTTATTCCTTCTGGACCAAGTTTCTGACAGTCACTGTTTTCTGGTAGGTTTGTAGCCAGACTTGCTGTCATATTTTTGTTGTTCCCCGGAAGTACATCCTATTTTTTTGCTCTCTCCTGAGCCTTCTACCTATCAGGTACATCATTCCATCTATCTCTAGGCAATACCTGCTACTTGTTTCTGTATTTCTTTTCTTTTGGGACATCTGGTAGTCATCTCAGTTCCAGTCTACTAGTATATAAATCTTTTTACTAATAAGGGCAAGCTTATACTCTTCAGTCAGGTCATAGGCTGAGTCGTCATAACCAGCTAAGAAAAGCCAGTGTCCTAAAACTAAAATTAAGTCATTTTAATTCTTTTGTCTCTGACTGGGATAAGTCTTTTGTCTCAGACAAATATTTGACTTAGAAAGGATTTGGGGAATTTCTAACTATCTTAAAATGCAAATGAGATTGAGCCAACATTTAAAAGTAGGTAAAAGAGGTATGATCATTGTTTTCAACCTCCCTAGTCCTAATTTCTACATTTTATCATGTATAGTTGTCAAAAGTAAAGTCTTGGTTTTGATATTTTTTGGTTAATTAAAAAGCATCATTAACACCCTGTGTGAATTTTTTCACATGTGTTAATTTTATTTTCCCAACTAAATGGTGAACTCCTGGATGACAGCTGCTATGTCTCTGTATATTTCATAATACATGATAGTTCAAGAAGACTCATGCTTAAGAGGAGATGGAAGAACCGCAGATCATCTAATTCAATCTTCTCATTTTTACAGCTTGGGAAAATGAGTCCAAGATAGATGAGGTGTTTTGTCCAGGGCCTCATGGTTAGTTAGTAACAGAAAGAATTTGAATTGGGTTCTCTTGACTTAAGGTTCAGTATTCTTTGCATGGCATTGTGTTCTGTGGAAAGAAGGTTCTTTTTAAGACCACAGGCTAGACAGATAATTGTTTTTCAGTACCTATATTCAGTGAATCTTATGTACATATTAGTTCCTCCCTGTTTGGTATTAACATTATATCATTCACTCTGTCAGCAAGCTTTTTATTGAAGGCAAAGCTTAATCCAAGGTATTGAGGATATCTGTTTCCTTTGGAAAATTTGCCTTTGGAAAATGTCAAAGTCCTTTAAATGATTTCAAACTTCTCCTTGAAACAAAGATTTACTTTTTAAATCGAGAATTCTATCAGTGTTCTGGTATGACTGAGCATCAAGGGACACCTCAGTATGAAAAATTAAAGATGAATGTCACTGAGGGTACAGTGAAGAAGTACATGGTGTGGGTATGAGTAACCCACAACATATTACAAATGGAGAATTAAATAGTTAACCCATGGAAAATATGCAATCAGAGAAACATGAGCAAAAATAGAAAACAGGCTGGCCACATGGTAGGATCAAAAGATGATGTATGGACAGAGCTACATTCACCATCATTTCCTTACAGTGTTAAGAGAAAACAAGGAGAACCTGAAGCACATTGACTGGATTTCTGCATCCAAATTATGAGAGGATATGGACACAATTCATGGAGGATAGGCAGATATGGATGGATTGAAATCTGTATTATTTGTGGAAAATGTCTTCATCCGTGAGATCAATGAATCATATGCTAGGGGAACCTCTGAATACTTAGGCTATCTATTGTCTATTATAGAATAGTCACAAAGAAGCCTATGGTCTAATAGAAGATTAAGACACATCATCTACCATGCAGGCAATATACAGATATAGAATATAAAAGCACTTCAGCTGAAGCATAATATATTCTGCTCCTGCCTTTTACCTTTACTCTCTCTCTATATATATATCTCTGCTTCAAATATGTTTCTTGTAAATAACATATTGTAGGATTCTGGCTTTTAATCCTCTCTATCTGCTTTCATTTTGTGGGAGAGTTCATCCCATTCACATTCATAATTAAGATTACTAACTCTGTATTTCCTGCCATCCTATTTTTCTCAGGTTATATTTTTCTCTAATATAAGGGTAAAGGTAAACTCCTTTATCCTTTCCCTTCTCATCAGTGTTCTGCATCTGTTCACCACCTCCTCCATTAGCACATAATTACTCCTCCATAAATATCCTGATTTTTGAAATTGTGCTAAAAACATGAGTTTCAGAACCAAAAGAAAGGTCTTTAACGGCAGTCTAAATCTCATGGTGGCTTTGGACTATTGCTATAAATTTGTATTTGGCTGCATTTGCACATGATCCCAGAGTCACTGAATAACTAATATATTAATACACTGACTTTAACCTAATTGAATTACCAAGTCCAAATCCATTTCCAATAGCAGAGATTATCACATCAATTAGCATATTGTATTTTAACATGTTGTGTGAAGAAAATTATATGCAAGGGGATGTGGGAAAACTGGGATACTAATACATTGTTGGTGGAGTTGTGAACAAACATTCTGGAGAGCAATTTGGAACTATGCCCAAAGAGCTATCAAACTATGCACAGCCTTTGATCCAACAGTCTCTCTCCTAGGACCTATATCCTAAAGAGATCATAAAAAAGGGAAAAGGACCTACATGTACAAAAATATTGGTAGCAGCCCTTTTTATAGTGGCAAGGAACTGGAAACTGAGTGGATTCTCATCAGTTGGAGAATGGCTGAATAAGAACATTATAAATAGTAATTCTCATGTTTGAGAAGTTAATCTAGTCAATAGTCACTTGGTTACGCACAAATTCCAGGAGAAGCTTGACATGTCACTATATGCAGCCTTACGTAGAGTGAAAATTCATCCGGTTTTTCTTTTTTCTGCTCCACTCTACTTTGAAGTACCTTTAAGTTAGTCAGTCAACAGGCATTTATTAAGCACAGTCAGGCTCTGTGCTAAATATTATTTTTTAAAAAAAAGATGGTCCTTGCCCTCAAAGTATTTACATTTTACTGGAGGAGTTCCCTTTTGGTACTGAAATTTCAGATCTCGCTTCTGTTTGAGCAAAACTCAAATGTAACAATTTTTGAGTCAAAATGACTAATAGGGCCCCCAGTTTTGCAAAAGTCAAAATGAACATCTCCTACCAAGTCAGAGTTAACTCATTAGAATACTTAAAGTAGTAGTTTTTATCCAAAATTAGAGACTGAAAAATCCAATTTTTTCTTCCATTAGCTGACCAGAAACTGTAGTTTTTGCTCTAAGAACTGTTGACAGAAAGCATAAAAAAAATCCCTAGTTTTTTCTGTTTATGCAAGCTTGAATTGAGAATTCACATTTTAATAAAAAGTAAGCCAATTTTGGACATATTTTGAGACAGCCAGTTATTAATTAAAACTTCCTGCAGTCATTCTAAATGATGATATAGCAGAATGTAAATATCCTGCAACATGGGGCTTTTTATCAGTTATCATCTAGGCCTTAACACAGTTTCTAAGATGCCTAATAAGATCTATCCATTTCATAACATCCCTCTTGGTAAAGCTATTTGTAAAAGTCACAGGACCAAGAACTTATATTTTAAATGGAGGTAGACATCCTGAGGACTTCCTTTCTCTTAGGATCTATAAGGGAAGGGAATAGATGCCTACTACATACCAGGCTGCCCTTTTGCAAATATAATCTCATTTGATCTTCATAACCCTGTGGTGTGCTTTTATTATCCCCATTTTACAGTTGAGGAAACTGAGACAGACAGGAATAAAGTAACTTGGTTAGAGCCATACAGCTATTAAGTATAGAAGGCTTGGGTCTTCCTCACTCTAGGTCCAATGGTCTAGCTAGAAATAATAAATTGGGCAGCTTATGAGGTGTTTTCAAGGTAAAAGATAAGCAAGGTACTAAAAAAAGTCATTAGATTCTAGATTTGAGCTAGGAATTCTTAGAAGTTAAAGTCTAATCCCTCATTTTATAAATGAAGTAATTGGCCCCTAAGGGGACACAGGAGATAGTGTTAGAATTGGCACTTGGACACACATCCTCTGTCTCCCAATCTAGCATTTACCCTATATCTATTGATCTTAATCAATACATAATTGTTTAAAGGTTGTCTCCCCCATTCCACTAGGAGTTCCTTGGCACTAGTGACTGTCTTTTGCCTTTCTTTATATCCCCAGCACTTAGCATTGTGCCTAGCACACAATAAGTGTTTAATAATTGCTATTTGATTGACTAAAGACCCAGAGGTATACCTAATTGATTCAATTCCAAAAATGTCTGCTTCAAATCAAACCAAATGAGAAAACATATCATTTATGGCTTTCCTGAATTCTTCCACCTCAAGATTCTACATCCTCTCAAAAATTAGCCTGTATTAATTTTCTCTATTTTTTTTCCCTTAGGAAAATGGGTATTTGTTGACTAATTGGCATATGTGTATGTTGTCTTAATCCAAAAATGTGAACTTCATGAAAGGGACTATTTCCTTTTTGTCTTTATACCTAGCACCTAATGTCAGTTGGTTGTGTATGAACTTGGGATGTCTAGAACTGTGGGCCTTCATGTTTCTCCTTCCGTATTATAAATTCAGTACTTATTTCCAGGTACTAATCTAATCTAATCTCTTTGGACTGCTTGATCTCCTACTTCCTCAAACTATGCCCATTCTAATGTCTACTTCAATCATGAATACCAACATGGTATAGGGGATATTCTGGGTTTGGAGGTTGGTGACTTGGATTCAAATTCTGCATTTTCCACTTAATACCTACATAATGATCCATTTAGCCATTAAATCTAGTCAGATTCAATCTTTCCCTTCTAAAATGGGGCAATTGGATAGTTTGTGAGGTTCTGTCTAGGTGTCCCACAAACAGGAGGGGTCATATCTTAAGTTGACATTTTCATTCCCACTTTGCCCTGGATTCTGGGATTCCTGGTTAAGGCTCTGAAACCTTTACAAGAGATGAGGAATGATTCATGGGAGATATCTGCTGCTTTGGTTTATCTATACTGTTCTTCACCATCTTAAATAGAAGGAATAGCCTCACAGAATTTCACTGACCTGTACTTTGAAGATTCTGTTTTTTTGTTGAAAATCAGGAGAACATCTGCATGCTGCTCTCCCCCATTCTCCATGATTGTTCAAAGATCCAGGAAACCTAGAGATTTGCTGAGCCAAGCGGTTTCTGGATATCTTGGAACTTTCACTCAGCTTTGGAATTATAGGTCTGGGACCCCAAGCAAATTCACAGTGACTACTATATCCACTCAGTCCCAAACTCCTAGACTATTCTTATAGCTCCTCCATATAGGCTACCTTCTTGCTATCTACATTGCCCTATTTCTTCCCTCTCCCCCACTCCTTGCTTGGGATACTGTAATCAGTGCCAGACTATCTTTGGAAGCATCAATCAACTTTCCATGCCTCTACATACCATTCCTGTAACTTCCTAAGACAGAACATCCTTTCCCATCTGCCATTCTCATTTATATAATTCTCTCGCCCTATCCTTTTTTATTGTGTCATGTAACTCTTTGGCAGTCAAGATGATAAAGCCTAAAAATGCCCTCTCATACTAATTTGTTTTAAATTCACAAAATAAAATATTTAGGATTGTAAAGGAAACTGTAGAAAATGCTTTATTATTTGGAAAACTTATTGATTATTTTTCCTTTGAAATCTAAGTTAAGATTGAGCTCAGAATGTCACTTTGACCTCAGTAACTCTCCAAGCAAGAGAAGATTATAAGGTCACCTGGGGTCTTGCCAAGCTTGTGTTTTAACTTCACCTAAATTTTATTGCATTTATACATTTACTCATATCCATGTCAATCTACCTTGCTTTTCAAGATACCCTCTCAGCAAAATTGCTTAACTGTGTATGTATGGTAGCTTTGTCAAAATTCTAGATAATGTAAATCTTCCAGAACTTGGAGAGAGGGAGCCACATCTCCTTTCTGTCTCACTCTTTTCTACCAAATGATGTAATACATTTTCCCCAAAACTATTTTAGATTTTGGGGTTTATTCTTGTATACAACAAAACCAATTATATTGAAATAAGGCCATCAAAATATTTTTTTAAAGCTCATAAATGAAGGCTTAATGATTCTTATTTAGAATGTGAGCTCTTTGGGATTAAGGAGTGTCTTTAAGCATTTGTAAGCCCACAGGTTAGCATAGTGGCTGGTATACAATAAGAATTTAATAAATGCTTCCAAGCACCTGTAATTCCATAATTTAGCACAATGGCTTGTATACACTAAACATTTAATAAATGTTTCCAAGCATCTGTAGCACCATAATTTAGCCCAGTGGCTGGTATACATTAACCATTTAACAAATGTTTCCAAGCGTCTGTAGCACCATAATTTAGCCCAGTGGCTGG
>JAJPUD010000256.1:183664-210470 GCA_023553655.1 Myrmecobius fasciatus
CAGTTCCCACAGGCCTCTCTCTGGATGTATATGACTATCTTCATCGCAGAACAACTGGTTTGAATCACATCATTGTTGAAGAGAACCATGTCCATCAAAATTGATCATCGTATAGTCTTGTTGCTGTGTATAATGTTCTCCTGGTTCTGCTGATTTCACTCAGCATCAGTTCATGTAAGTCTCTCCAATCCTCTCTGAAATCCTCCTGTTGGTCATTTCTTACAGAACCATAATATTCCATAACATTCATATACCATAATTTATTCAGCCATTCTCCAATTGATGGGCATCTTTTCAATTTCCAGTTTCTTGCCACTACAAAAAGGGCTGCCACAAACATTTTTGCACATGTGGGTCCCTTTCCCTCCTTTAAAATCTCTTTGGGATATAGGCCCAGTAGAAACACTGCTGGGTCAAAGGGTATGCACTGTTTGATAACTTTTTGAGCATAGCTCCAAATTGCTCTCCAGAATGGTTGGATCCGTTCACAGTTCCACCAACAATGTATCAGTGTCCCAGTTTTCCCACATCCCCTCCAACAGTTATCATTATCATTTCCTGTCATTTTAGCCAATCTGACAGGTGTGTAGTGGTATCTCAGAGTTGTCTTAATTTGCATTTCTCTGATCAATAGTGACTTGGAGCACCTTTTCATGTGACCGGAAATAGTTTCAATTTCTTCGTCTGAAAATTGTCTGTTCATATCTTTTGACCATTTGTTAATTGGAGAATGGCTTGAATTCTTATATATTTGAGTCAATTCTCTATATATTTTAGAAATGAGGCCTTTATCAGAACCTTTGGATGTAAAAATATTTTCCCAGTTTACTGCTACCCTTCTAATCTTGTCTGCATTCATTTTGTTTGTATAAAAACTTTTTAACTTGATATAGTCAAACTTATCTATTTTGTGATTAATGGTGACCTCTAGTTCTTCTTTGGTCACAAATTCCTTCCCCCTCCACAGGTCTGAGAGGTAAACCATCCTACATTGTTCTAATTTGTTTATAATATCATTCTTTATGCCTAGATCATGAATCCATTTTGACCTTATCTTGGTATATGGTGTTAGGTGTGGGTCAATGCCTAATTTCTTCCAGACTAGTTTCCAATTATCCCAGCAGTTTTTGTCAAATAGTGAGTTTTTATCCCAAAAACTGGGGTCTTTGGGTTTATCAAACACTAGATTACAATTGTCATTGAGTATTTTGTCCTGTGAACCTAACCTATTCCACTGATCCACTACTCTATTTCTTATCCAGTACCAAATGGTTTTGGTGACAACTGCTTTATAATATAGTTTTAGATCTGGTACAGCTAGGCCACCCTCATTTGCATTTTTTTTTTCATTAATTCCCTTGAAATTCTTGACCTTTTGTTTTTCCAGATGAATTTTGTTGTTATTGTTGGCCAGCTTTCAAGTGCCAGATGGGGAGGATGAAAGGATGAGAGGAAGAGAGAGAGAAGGCAAAAGTAGGAGAATATCCTGCAGACTTAAAAGATGCAAAAAAAGAGACCACTTTCTGTTTAACAGTTGAATGAATGTGCATTAAGTTCCATCTATATGCTAGGCTGGTAGAATGTGCTGGGTGGTACAGTGGATAGAGCATTCAGCTTGGAGTCAGTAAGACTCATCAATATGGTCTCAGACACTTACTAGTTGTGTGACCCTGGACAAGCCACTTCACTCTGTTTGCCTCAGTTTCCTCATCTGTAAAATAAGCTGGAGAAGGAAATGGCAAACCACTCCAGTATCTCTGTCAAGAAAACCCCAAATGGGGTCTCAAAGAAGTCAGACATGATGGAAACTACTGAATAACATGTGCCCAGCAATGTTCTGCATACTGGAAATACAAAATGGAACAAAAAACAACCTTGCCTTCAAAGAGCTTACATTCTACTATGGGAAATAACATATGTATTTTTTTTTTACATTCTTATATGTAGAAAGTAATTTTCTTAATCTGTTCATTTGGTTTTGCTTCATAAAATACTATGTGTTTTACCTTATTCTAGATGGTTACCTGATAGCACAGTTATAAAATGTGTACACACATACACAATCACACACATACACACAATATCTTAGCTTCCTAAGACCAGGGACCAAAGCTGAGCAGATTTTTCTGAGCCCCTTTGCAGAGGAAGTTGATAAACTGAAATAGAATGTAGTTTCTTCTGTGAGCAGCTCAATCCTTTTGGAAAAAAAAGCAAGGCTGCTTGTTAGATCAATATGCAATGCCCCATATGGATACGGGCTGACTTTTTGACCATTTAGCTCACATCCTCAAAGCAGAATCTGGCATCTGAGAAATTAATTTGTACAAGAACTCGCAAGTGCAAGTTAACAGATAAAACTCATCACCTACCCCTTACCCCTCCAAATCAGGTGCAGCATATGTAAGTAATTGAAATTGTTTAATAAACAAATCTCTAAAATGTGGATTAGGGAACATCATGATTCATTAGAGCACTTAATTAGCAAGACTTGATTGGATTTCATTATTAGCTCTAGGCAAAATCTCTACAGTGTGTTAGACACTGATCAGCTTCTGAAAAAGATGCCCAAGTGATATTCTGTTCTCTTTATATTTTTCACTATGTGCTTATATTTTATAATTGATCACTATCCAGTTAAAAACTGTTGTAACATCGACATCACCACTACCACTAATGTTTATATAGTACTTCAAAGCTTACAAATATATGTATCTGGTGTATATAACTATAATTAACATTTATGTAGTGCTTTAAGACTCAAAATTATAATTTACATTAATTATCTTATTTGATCTACACAATAATCCTGGGAGGAAGCTGTTGTTATTATCCCCATTTTACAGAAGAGGAAACTGAGTCAGAGAAGATGACATATTTACAAATAGTCACTAGCTGGTAAAAGTCTAAGGTAGGATTTGAACTCTGATCCTCCAGAAAACCAGTGCTCTACTCACTCTTATTACCCAGTTGGGTTTTTTAAATAGTATTTTATTTTTCCACATACAGGCAAAGATAGTTTTCAACAATCGCCTTTGCAAAATCTTGTGTTCCAAATTTTTCTCCCTTTCCCTGCCCCAGACAGCAAAGTAATCCGATATAGGTTAAACAAGTGCAATTCTTTCTAAATGCATTTCCGTATTTGTCATGCTGCACAAGAAAAGTCAGATCAAAAGGGGGAAAAAACAGAGAAGGGAAAAAACCAAGAGAAAAGGGGGAAAAAAACAAGCAAACGACAACCACCATGAAAAAGATGAAAATATTATTCTTTGATCCACATTCAGTCTCCATAATTCTCTCTGGAAATGGACGGGCTTTTTCCATCCAAACCTATTTACCCAGTTGGTTCTAAAGGCATCAGTGATTTCTAGCCATGATGGCCATCTGATCAGAGACAGCATTGTCAGCTCCCACATATGTATTCCAGTGAAACTCTGAAATTTGAACCAGACCAAATAAAGGTTAAGAAATTCAATGAGGGGCAGCTAGGTAGTGCAGTAGGTAGAGCACCAGTCCTGAAGTCAGGAGGACCTTAGTTCAAATCTGGTCTCAGACACTTCCTAGCTGTGTGACCCCGGGCAAGACATTTAACCCTAATTGCTTCCACAAAAAATCAAAAAAAAATCCAATGATAAACTAATAAATGGTTTCTTCCACCCAGATCTACACAAAGAGAGAAGGGAAAGCCCATGGAGAATGGGAATGGGATAGACAAAGCTAGGATTAGCACAGGTAACCAAGTTGGAAAGGGAAGGGAATAAGAAGTCATAGAATACCAACTATGTGCCAATCTGTGCTAAATGTTTTTTTTTTATTTATTTTATTTTACAAATAAACTATTTGATATTCACAACAGATAAGTGCTGGTAACACCATTTTACAATGGAGAAAACTAAGTATTTCATACATATTGTAAATATACCAGGATTCCATAGTTATTTAGTGTCTCAGGCTGAACTTGGATTCTCCTGACTCCAGACCTAGTGTTCTGTTCACCATAGCACTAGTAGCTTCTGAACCAAGATAGCATCCTCTTAGTCCAGACAGAAATAGACCAGAGAAACCAGTAGTAAGTAAACCTACTGTAGGATTCTGGGTGTGAGGCAGCAAGAGTGGTGGGTCCCCCTCAGAAAACTCAGGATGGTCATCAGACCTAGGAAGTTTCAGGAGCTATAGTGACCAGTGCAATATGAAGAATGGGAAACCCCAGGCCCAGGGACTCTTAAGACACTGGAGAATCCCCTGAAGACCTGCCCCTCTGAACTTTAAAGATCTAGACAGTTGGGAGGGTAGAAGTCTTGGAAGGTAAAGGTTGGTGTGAGAAACCAAGATGACCTCACCATGTTGGGCAAGGTACGGTGTGTCCTTTTGTGGCTGAGACCAATATGAGCTCAGAAATTGGGCACAAATAGTCCATGTGAATATTTGGGGTGGATTCTCTAAATTTGCACATTTTCTTTGGAACTACTTCAGGGCTATTTTGCTCATAGAGCACAGCACCTTTGTTTGATGGGGGATGCTATGCTTGGTGCTCCTGTGCCAGTGTCTCCCATGTCATACAATAATCCTCAACAGCATAGAGGGTGCCACAAAGCTCCAATTCGGGAATCAAAGTGGGACAGATAAGTAAATCAAAGAAGAGTCTAAATAGTATCAAAAATAATTTTACATTTGGGGATCCTCCCCCCAAAGGAAGGGAATATCTCTGTAACAATTGTAGACAAAACCTCTGAAGAAATAAAGACAAAAGAGGCTGAAAACATGCACCATGTGGTCTAGAAATACGTCAAACTCAAAAGAGAAATGAGTGAGGATGGAGGTGGTTATAAGGGAGGAATATATTAAGGAAGGAATAGTCGTAAGCAAAACAATCCTTTGGCCTCTGAAAGGGGGATTATAGGGTGGGAAGGGAAGCAAAGAACTATAATCTAAGAGAGATCCTTGAATGGCCTTCTAGACAACTGGGGAATGGCGGACCAAATTGTGGCATATAAATGTTATTGACACGGTGATCCAAGATAATTTCAATAGACTTGGGTTGGGAAATGCCATCTGCATTTAGGGAGAGAACTATAGAAACTGAATGTGGATTGAACCATATTTTCATCTTTTTTTATTTGTTGCTTTTTTTCTTGTGTTTTTTCCTTTTTGGTCTGATTTTTCTTTTTTTTAATTTTTATTAAAGCTCTTTATTTATAAAACATATGCATGGGTAATTTTTCAACATTGACTCTTGTAGAACCTTCTGTTCCAAATTTTCCCTTTCTTCCCCCCACCCTCTACCCTAGATGGCAGGTTTTGGTCTGATTTTTCTTGCACAACATGACAAAGATGGAAATATGTCTCTAAAGATTGTTATTTGCAGATCAAGATGCTTAGAGATGGCCCTGGATGCAGTGGGAGACCTTGCCCTTTTTAAGCTAAGGTCTTCAACAGATCTGTTTATCTGAGGCAATGCCCAATCAGCGATTAAGACTAGGTAAGAAATGAGGCTGAGAATGGACTCTTTTAGCTAGTCCAAATAAATAAATAAAATCTGGGAGGAGAAGATAGTCAGGATTTCTGGCCAAAAGGGAAACAATCACTATTTATATTCTCTCTGAACCAATTAGAGTCCAAACTGTGACCAAATGGGGATTGGCCTGAGTCTTATTCTTTATTTTTCTTATTTGCCCCCCACAACATGGATAATGTGACAATATACTTTACCATGACTCTGTATTGGATTTCATATTTTTTGTCTTCTCAATGGGTGAGGGAGGGAGGGTAGAGGGAGAAAATTCAGAAATAAAGTAAAATTTTTTAAAAAAGGAAATGCACAGAAAAAAGTTCAGCACAAATAAATAGGACAATTTTAAAATTATTTCCACTCCCATTCTGGCCTGAATGAAATATTCTGCCTGATATAAAATATTCTTTTGTAATTGGTCTAGTTGTTGATGAATCAATTCAATTACATTCGAATGTAAGATCTAAGAGGACAAGGAACTATCCACAATACTTAGCACTTGCAGGTGCTTAAATATGTACAAATTATCATTTTTTGTTAAAGCTTTTTATTTTCAAAACATATACATGGATAATATTTCAACACTGACCCTTGCAAAACTTTGTTTTCCAAAATTTCTCTCCCTTCCTCCCATTCCCTCATCTAGATGGCAAATAATCCAATATATGTTAAACATGTTAAAATATGTTAAATCCAATATACATATATTTACATACATATATACACACAATTATCTTGCTGCACAAGAAAAATCAGATCAAAAAGGGAAAATAATGAGAAAGAAAACAAAATGCAAACAACAAGAGTGAAAATGCTGTGTTGTGGTTCCCACAGTTCCCACAGGCCTCTCTCTGGATGTATATGACTATCTTCATCACTGAACATCTGGAACTGGTTTGAATCACCTCATTGTTGAAGAGAGCCATGTCCATCAGAACTGATCATCATATAGTCTTGTTGCCGTGTACAATGATCTCCTGGTTCTGCTCGTTTCACTCAGCATCAGTTCATGCAAGTCTCTCCAGGCCTCTCTGAAATCATCATGCTGGTCGTTTCTTACAGAACAATAATATTCCATAACATTCATATACCATAATTTATTCAGCCATTCTCCAATTGATGGGCATCCCTTCAGTTTCCAGTTTCTAGCCACTACAAAAAGGGCTGCCACAAACATTCTTGCACATGTGGGGTCCCTTTCCCTCCTCTAAGATCTCTTTGGGATATAGGCCCAGTAGAAACACTGCTGGGTCAAAGGGTATGCACAGTTTGATCACTTTTTGAGCATAGCTCCAAATTGCTCTCCAGAATGATTGGATCTATTCACAGTTCCACCAACAATGCATCAGTGTCCCAGTTTTCCCACATCCCCTCCAACATTTGTCATTATCATTTCCTGTCATTTTAGCCAATCTGACAGGTGTGTAGTGGTACCTTAGAGTTGTCTTAATTTGCATTTCTCTGATCAATAGTGATTTGGAGCACCTTTTCATATGACTACAAATAGTTTTAATTTCATCATGTGAAAATTGTCCTTTGACATATCCTTTGACCATTTATCCATTGGAGAGTGGCTTATTTTTTTTAAAGTTAGTCATCCATGGAGAGCCATGATTTCCTATAGAATCTTCTCTTTGAAAATATTAAACTATAGTTATGGAAATGCTTTTCTTTTTTGGTGTTTAAGTTCAAAATAAAAAGTTTTTTCAAAGACCTCAAGAAAATCTTGGTAGGCTAGGAACTTTCACGGTTTGCTGGACCAACTGAAACAAGATGGAAATTGGTGGGAATAAGTGCCAAGTCTTGCTTAGGGACTTGAAAAATCAGTAAGGCAAGGACAAGCTAGATGAATGTACCTAAAAGAGGAATTTGCATACTCAATATATCAACAGTTCAACATGATCGTCCTAAAAACTAACAGTCTGCGTTGAGAGAGGCAATCCAGTGAGAGTGTCTTAAAAGAACAGGATAGATCCATCTGACCACATCTGAAATATTGTGCTAGGGCAAGTTGTGTGTTAACCCTTTAAGGAAAGGCAACTTGGCAGCTCCATAGTGCATAAAACGTCTCAGATTTATGAGTTCAAATCTGGCCTTAGCTGTGTAACCCTGTTTACCTCAGTTTCCCCATCTGTAAAATGATCTGGCAAAGGAAATGACAAACCACTTTCATATCTTTGCCAAGGAAACCCCAAATGGGGTCAGACATGAATGAAAAATGACTGAACGTAATTATCCAAAAGTAGGTGAATGAATAACAGAGAGACAAATAAAATATGCCCAGAAAAAAGGTGAGTTGGGATGTTGAGATAGTTGACTAGGTCATTTCAATGTATTAAAATAAAAGCATTAAAGACATCCTCAAGAGGAATGGGGTTCCCATCGCTATTGGTCTTCAGGCAAAGACTGAAAAACCACTTTCTGGGGATATTGAAGTGGGTTTTTCCTCTTCAGCGAGGATTAGATAGATGGTCTTCGATTTTTCGTCTCTCCAATCCCTGACACTGATTTTTCAGTGGAAGCCATTAACACACCAGAGATGAAACACACAGCTTTCTGGCCTTGAGAAGGAAGCCTCAGGGGGTAAGAAGAAGTGAGTGTCCCCCTAAAAAGGGATCCAGAGAAGCCAACTTAGGCGCCAGTATTTGGTATGTGGCCTCCTGTCCCTAGCTACATATGAAATATGATTCTCTGCTTCAAAATACCATGGCTTTGTTCTCCTGTGAATCCACCCCAACCACATCCTTTATCCTGAATATTCACATCCAGTGTTGGTCAAACTTGTGTGTGGAGTTAGGGTGAATAATCAAGTGGGCTTCTATTTGTAGAAATGCTTCTCACCCCATCTCCCAGACTGGATGAAACACATTTCCTGACAGAATATTCTCTTTATATTTGGGTTGGTTGCTGATGAATCAATTCAGTTACACTAAAATGAAAGTTTCCTAAGGGGCAAGGACTACATAGTCTGCCCCCCCCTTATTTATGTATCTTCAATGCTTAGGACACATAGATGCTTAAAAAATGTTTATTTATTTATTTAGCTGAACAATTGGGGTTAAGTGACTTGCCCAGAGTCACACAGCTAGTGAATGTTAAGTGTCTGAGACCAGATTTGAACTCAGGTCCTCCTGACTTCAGGGCTGGTCCTCTATCTACTGCACTAACTAGCTGCCCTGTTAATAAATGTTGATTAACTTAAATTAATCCATCCATTTCACAAAAATTCGTTATACACTTGTGATGTATTAAGTGAGAAGTAGCTTGGTTTAGAGTATGGTTAGCAAGCCTAGTCATTGAGTCAGAAAGAATGGATATTCAAGTCTGCTTTCTCACACCTCCTGGTTGCAGGATGTTGGCCAAGTCATTTGCTTCCTTAGTGCTCCCGGGAGCACTAATCTATAAATCATAGAGCTAAACACTGGGGATATGAAGCTTCAAACAAACATCCTAATCCCTGCCCTCCTGAGGTTGATTTAGGGTGTGGGAGGGAGGATAACTGTACAGAGATAAATTCAGTCTCCTTGTTCTCCTCCAAAAGAGTTCTCCCCTTCAGCAGAGAGGGACCTGCTCAAGGTCACAAAGGCAGTAGACTTCTGAGGTAGAATTTGAATTTGTGTCTCCCCCCCCCAAAAAAAAACCCAGCTCTTTTCCCATTGTAATACTTTGCCATTTGGTTAATAGAAAAAATTGTTTACATTCTGAGGGTTTGGGGAAAGCCAAGAAAGATGTTTTTTAAAAATATACACATATGTGACTTCTTTTTATTTATTAACAGCTTTTTTGCATATTCAACACTATATCCTAAAACAGCTGTTTCTTTCTATGTCATTTCACACCTGACTATTGCTTTGGATTCCTCTAGGTAACCATACAAATCTGAAGTGGGAGGGAGAGTCCAAAGCACAATATGGTAATTTCTTTTTTCTGGGTTTGAAGATTGGTTAACATATTCCAGGGACCATTTGGATATTTCCTCTGGGTTTTTAAGGCATTTTGTTTTAACAGAAAGAGGTCTGATTATGGACAAAGGAGCCAGGTTCCTAGTGGACCTCTGACACTGATGCATTGTGTGATCTAGGACAAAGCATTTAACTGTGGGCCTCAGTTTCCTTTCTTAGAAAATGAGGGGGTTGGACTAGATGACTTCTGGGATCCCAGCTCTAGGTCAATTGTTGATGCCCTAATGGAACGAGGAAGCAAGACTCCTGATAAAAGATCTATTATACAGTTAGTTAATAAGAATGAGCAATGAAGTTACGCTTTGAAGGTTGTTAACAATATTGAATCTTTTTCCCCCCTTTTTGATCTGATTTTTCTTGGGCAACATGATAAATGTGGAAATGTATATATATATATACGTACATATATATACATATATATGTGAACTACACATGTTTAACATTGGATTACTGTCTAGGGAAGGGGGTGAGGGAAGAAAGGGAGAAAAAATTTGGAACACAAGGTTTTGCAAGGATGAATATTGAAAACTATCTTTGCACATATTTTGAAAATAAAAAAGCTATTATAATTAAAATAATATTGAATTTTGGCTTGTACATATTAGGTGCTAGATAGTATAGTGGATAGAGCATTTGGGCCTGGAATCAATAAGTTCTGAATTCAAATCTGGCATCAGACACTTACTAGCTGTATGATCCTGGGCAAGTCACTTAATCCTGTTTACTTCAGTTTCCTCAACTGTAAATTCATATATACATACACATACACATACACATACATATACATATACATACACATATACATATATAATACACATACATACATATAGCATCTATCTCCCGGGGTTGTTTTGATGATCAAATGATAATTAATTATACAACTCAACACAATGCCTGGAGTGTAGTTAATGCTATATGTTAATGAGTATTAGTTTTTAAATGTCTGGATTTAACCAGGGAAGAGTGATGGAATAGAATGATCAAGGGTCTTAAAACTTGGGAGCCTGCATTTGAGACCTGCCTTTGAACCTTATTCATCTAATGGGACCCCGAGCAAGTAATTGAATCTCACTGACCCATTATTATTACAGTTTTTTGCTGGATGTGGTTCTCTGTGTAATTGAAGTCAATCTCTTAGCTTTGGTCTCCATTCTTGGGAGAAGCAGCCCTGGTTTATTTAGAGAGGTCAATAAATTATGGCCAAGAGTCAAGTCTTAGCCCACAATTCATTTTTGTCTATCCATGAACTAAGAATGATTTATTTGTGAAAATATCACAATAAAACTTTATTTAAATTTTAACCTACCCTCAAAAAAGATAAGGAAAAAAAAAACAGGGTACAATTGATCTCAGGATTACAGTGAACCAACATCTGTAAATAGACCCTCCATATTTGGAGTCCAGAAGACCAGCATTTAGGGTTCAAAATCTACCTCAAATACTGTGTAGTCCTGGGCAAATCATTTAATCTTTGCCTTAGTTTCCTCATATCTAAAATTAAGGATAATAATAAAACTTCCTTTGCATTAGATAAAGAATAGAGTCTTGAGTCAGTTCAAGTTCTGCCTGAGATGCTTATTAGCTAGGTGACCCTGAGAAAATTATACCTTCTGTTTGCCTCAGTTTCCCTATCTATAAAGGATAATGATAGCAGCTACCTCCCAAAAAGTAATTGTAAAACTCTCAGCACAATGTGGTAAGTGCTATATGAATGTTAGCTACTATCATCAAATGAAGTAATATTTTCAAAATTTAAAATATTATAGAAATGTAAATTATAAGAGACTTGTTCTCTCTGGGGAGAGGGAGGATACAAACAGCCAGATCTAGAATTTGGCTCAATGCTGGTGTTTGTAAAATTTTCATTTATCTTTTATTTTTGAATCGCCTTACTTTCCCAACATATTTCTTCCTTCTCTTCCCTCACCCCAGAACCATCTCTTTTTACAACAAAATTATAAAACAGGGTAAAATATATCAGCAAAATTAACCAGTTTATCAACCAAGTCTGACATTATATACGGTATTCCATACCTATAGTTCTCTTTCTCTCCCCCCCACTTCAGCCAAGAAAGAAAGGAATTGCATTCTCAAATCTCTTCTTTGGGATTCCTTGTGGCATCATAAGAGTATAATGAAGAGAATTCTACACTTATGAGAATTTCACAACAACTAGTTTTGATTTTTTTTTGTGTTGTTGTGGTTCTTTCCATTTATTGTGGTCCTTGTGACTACTTTTCTTGATTCTGCTAGCTTTATTTTGCAACAGCTCATAAAAGTCACTCTGTGATGAGTCTATATGCATATTTTAGACAGAAAATATAGTCACAAGTGATAAAATTGAGAAAAGAAATGTTACTATTACATTGAAAAAAAATCTCATAGCATCATAGAGTTAGAAGGTAGAGTTTAAGTGATTTTTCCCCCAGGTCCCTCAAGATTCAAGCCCAGTTATTCTGATATCAAATTCAAATTAAAATTGATAGATACTTTTCTTTTCTTTTTTTTTTCTTTTTGCTTTTTGCTGAGGCAATTGAGGTTAAGTGACTTGCCTAGGGTCATACAGCTAGGAAATGTTAAGTGTCTGAGATCAGATTTGAACTCAGGTTCTCCTGACCTCAGGGCTAGTGCTCTATCCAGACAGATACTTTACAAAGAATTTGTTTTTAATTATTTTATTTTGGTTTTGGTTTTGGCTCCCAAGGGTCAAGTGAAAGCTAGTAAGTAGGGTGAACCCTAGTCTTTTTAACTTCAAGTCTGGTTCTTGGAATTACTAAACCAAAATGTCAGTTTCTTAGTTTGAAATCCATATTTGTTTCTGGGTGGATAAGAAAGTAAAGCTGATGTTTTCTTAAGTAGCTTGACGCTCTCTATTGAAAAGATGAAGTTCACTGTGGTCCTAAAGTAGGCTAATTCATTTCAAAGAAAGAATTGGCATTTGGAGCCCAGGGCAGGCTGATCAAGATCGCTGTCCATGGTGAACGAGGAGAACCCAATGGTGGTCCCTTCACTCTGCTCATCCCAGTTCTCATTGTTGACCTTAATTACAAACAAGGAGATTCTCCTTGCTTTCCCTCCCTCCTCTAAGTACCAGGTTTGTTTTGTTTTTTTGTCTGCTTATAGGGTTGAAATATATCTACACTTCCAGCATGGAGGATGACTGTCTCTGGGTTTTGCTTTGGCAAAATAATCCTTTCCAGTCCACATTTCTAAGAGAAATTGAGCTGAAGAGAGGGGGGTTACAGCTAAAGGTGAGTCAATGGCTTTCTGTTAGAAGGAAAACAGATAAACTGTTGTTCCCTTCCCAATCTGGCTCTAACCCATCTCTCCAGACTTACTTCATATTACTCACTCTTACACATTCGACATTTCAAATGAACTGCCCTATTTGTTATTCCTCATACGTGACTTTCCATTTCCTACCTTTATCCCCTTCACATGCTGTTCCTCCTTCCTGGAATGCTCCTCCTCCTCCTCTGCTTCTTTTGAAAGCCTTGCTTCTATTCAAAGCTGAGCATAAAGGTCACCTCTTATGGGAGGTCTTTTCCTAGTCCTTCTTTCCCCAATGGTCAGCACTCTTCCCTGAATCTGAAATTGTGTATTTTGCATTTACTTATGTATTCTTGTTGGTTTTTCTGTAAGAGAGTATGAACTCCTTGAGGTCAGGAACTAGTTCCATTTTTCCTTGCTCTCTTCAAATACACACTGGGAACACGGCACATAGAAAATATTTAATAAGCATTTATTAAATAAATGGAATTGGCTTCCTTGAAAGGTAATGGGCTTTCCCTCACCAGACAGGACCACCTGGTAGGCCAAACTCTTGAGTGGTTGGAGAGCTCAGTGTCATTCTAGGGCTTGATGCAATCAGCTTGTAATGGCATTTAATGTGACAAGGACTTCATCTCCAGGGAATATGGTTTTCCTGTTACCTCTGGATGGGTTACCCTATATGATAAGGGTAAGAAACTTAATCTGTGTGTATTTTGTGTCTCACCCAATGTTGGCAAATGATTGTCTTAAACCTCTTGGGATAATCTAATACTTAAAAAATCAATCATCAGAGTTCTCTCTCACTGTGCTTATCGTTTGTAGACTATGAGTAAGCATTCGATGGAGCAAAATGCTACTTTAAGAGCTCCCCTGCACCAAGTTAGCTTCCATGCATCAATTTAGAGCACTCAAGACTCTCAAAAGAGGCAGCAATGGAGATAACGCAGTATTAGGAAGTTTTCCCTTGTAGTAAACCCAAGTCTGCCCTTTTGGGGGGACTTCTACTTAACTCCTAGGTCTATCCTTTGGGGCCAGTTAGAATAATCTTTTTTTCCAAGTGAGAGCTCTTTAAATACTCTTGTGTAGTCTTACATTTTTTTAAAATTATGAACTTTGTATGTTTTGTATAATATGTATACACTTTACATGTTTCATATATGTCTATTTTGCATGTTTATTATATACATATGCTTTACATATTTTGCATATATATGTATTTTGTTTCATGTATGCCTTACAGCTTTTGAATATGCATCTATTTTACATGTTTTGTACATATGTATACTTTGAATATATGTATACACAATTTTAGAAAATTGTATATTTGTATATGTATACATGTATACTTTATATATATATACAATTTTAAAAATTGTATATGTATACATGCATACTTTGTACATATATATATATACAATTTTAAAAATCATGTATGTATAATGTATACTTTGTATATGTATACACAATTTTAGAAAATTGTATATTTGTCTATGTATACATGCATACTTTGTATATATACAATTTTAAAAATTGTATGTGTATACATGTATACTTTGTATATATATACAATTTAAAAAATCATGTATGTATACATGTATACTTTGTATATATATATACACAATTTTAGAAAATTGTATATTTGTATATGTATACATACGTACTTTGTATATATATACAATTTTTAAAATTGTATATGTATACATGTGTACTTTGTGTATATATATATACAATTTAAAAAATAATGTATGCATACATGTATACTTTGTATATGCATACACAATTTTAGAAAATTGTATATTTGTATATGTATACATGCGTACTTTGTATATATATATATATACAATTTAAAAATTGTATATGTATACATGTATACTTTGTATATATACACAAATTAAAAATTGTATATTTGTATATGTATATATGTATACTTTATATATGTATGCAAAATTTTAGAAAATTGTAAATTTGTATATGTATACATGCGTACTTTGTATATATATATACACAGTTTTAAAAATTGTATATGTATACATGTATACTTTGTATATATGTATACACAATTTAAAAAAAATTTCTATATACAATGATTCCTTCCCACTATCTCCCTATCATGTGGTTACACAGAACCATAGGGAAATAGTCTCATGGGAAATGAAATTCTGAAAACTCCCATTAAGTAACCATTTTCTGAGTCCAGGATTCTGAAGAAATGCGATCCACTTTCCTCAGGGCCATGCTGGCCATCGTCTTCACTGTGATTTATGCTTGAATTATCTTCTCTGTGGTATTAGAAACACCTGGAATTAAGAACCAAATTCTATTTATTTTTGTACCCCCCCAATGCCTAGCACAGAATCTCCTTGCTTCTAAGTGTTTGGCAGATAATGAGCGAGTGCTGGATATTTTGTAGTGGGCGTGCCAGTTCAGTAATGGGTTGTATTAAGTGGCCTCTGACATCCCTTCTTAGATTCTGTGATTATTAATGAATGAATTAATGAATGCATGCATCCTGCATAATTGTTTGCGTGTTATCCACTACTTCCATTGTGGGCTTCTGCAGGATAGGAATTATAATTTGCTTTTCTTTGTTTCTCCTATGCTTAGCATAGCCTGCTTATATAATATTAATAAGGATACTTTTATCCTTATACATTTGTATAGGGCTTTAAGTTTTGTCAAATGGCCTCTTTCTGTTCTCTCATTTGATCCTTACAACAATGCTGTGAGATAGGAACTATAATTATTCCCCTTTTATAGATGGCAAAACTGAAGCAAACAAGGATTGAATGACTTGCCCAGGATCACACAGCTACTAAATGTCTGAGACTAGATTTGAATATTCCTAACTTCCTATTGAGCCCTCTGTCCACTGTACCACTTTACTGCCTCAGATCTCAGAGTACAAATTCAATTCAACATATTGAGCTCTTGGAACCTCTTAATCAACCATGTGGATTATGAACACACGATCTGCAGGAGAATATTGTTTGTGAGCATCACTTTCTCATGAATTTGACAAGAAAACCCTAAGTAGGGTTCAACCTTTTTTTTTTTTTCATGGACTTCAATAGCAGTCTTAGAAGATCTATGAACCCTTTTTCAAAATCATTTAAATGTAAAAAACAAAATATTCACAAAGGAAATCAGTTATGGTAAAATATAGTTCTTTATCAACCTACTTATTTATAACCATCTTTGTACTCATGGACTCCAAGGTATTCTCATTTTTTTTTTGGCTGAGGCAATTGGGGTTAAGTGACTTGCCCAAGGACACACAGCTAGGATGTGTTAAGTGACTGAGATCAGATTTGAACTCGGGTCTTCCTGATTTCAGGTCTGGTGCTCTATTCACTGCACCATCTAGCTGCCTCCTCATAAAGACTTTGTAAGGAAGAAAGTAGACTTATGGGTTAGTAATTAATACTATTATCTGTCATCTTTTTTTGCAGCCAAATAAAAGAATCTGTGATTATTTTTCCAAATCTTTAGTGTTTTTCCCACTTTTAAATATCTTGAAAATCGATCCCATAAAGCTCTCATAATTATACTTACTACTCTTGGAATGATGACCTTTCTGATCTGGCCCAGCTTTCATTCCCATTTTTATCATTATCTCTTTTTCTAAACACTTTTTGGGGAGGGAGGTGGTGAGGCAATTGGGATTGGATTGAGTGACTTGCTTGATGTCACACAGCTAGCAAATATTAAGTATATGAGGCTGGATTTGAACTCAGGTTTTCCTGACTCTGGGGCCAGTAGCTCTATAGTACCATGCCATCTAGCTGCCCCCATTTTCGTATTCTTTATTGCCATTCTCTTCTTGCTTATACTGTAGTACAATAGAAAGCATGCAGACTTTATATCCATGAGAGTTGGGTTCAAATCCTACCTTTTGTTGAGTACATTGGACAAATCCCTTAGTCTCTGAGATATAGTTTCTGGAAGATGAATGGGTCAATGAGATGACTTTGCAGGTTCCTTTCAATTTTAATTCTCTGACTTTCTATAGCAGTACTTGGCTATAAAGTAGGAACCATGCTTCAAAAAATCCCTTAGGAAGACCAGCATATGGAAAGTACCTGGATGTAACCCCAAGACTTTTTGAAATGAAAGGTGAGAGGAATCTGAATGTGAGCTATTGAGAATCCCAGTCCCCATGGGTTCCAGTTGGCCAGAATTCACGTGTTCCACCCTCCAGAAGTAGCTGGATTTAACAATTCAGAGAGAAAGCTAAGGTATTGGGTTACCCATGGAGTCAAGCTCTCCAGGGTGGTGTCGGCAACGTCTAACCAGATTTGTGTGTGTGTGTGTGTGTGTGTGTGTGTGTGTGTGTTGGAGAGGGACAAACTATAATTAGATTCAACAGTACAAAGATAATTATAATAGTTGACTTTTATAGAGCACTTTACAAACAGAAACTTCTTTGGTCCTTGTAGAGCTTTTTTGAAGAAGGTAAATGTGGACATTTTAAGACCCATTCTGTAGATCAGGACCCTGAGGTCCTCCAAAAGTAAAGTGATTTCCTCAAGAACATGTAGCTAGTAACTATAATCAGGCCCAGGGGATGTCAAGCCCAGACTGGACTACCAGACTTGGGATCATGAAAATCTAAGTAGGTCTGGGTTGAAGTATTACCCCTAGATACTAATTGGCTGTGTGATCCTGGACATTTGATCTCATCTCTCTGACCTTTAGCTTCTTCTGCTGTAGAATGAGGAAGAGTGAATTCTAACTCTATGATCTTATGAATTACAGGGACTGTTATTGTGGCTTTGCCCTTTCTGGAAAGGACTGCACTGAAGACATTTTTTTAAAAAAGCAAAAACAAACCTAAATAGATGTAAACCACCCACATGTGGGTGTGCTCCTGTCTGAGAAGGAGCTCAGCTGGAAGGCATACTGAAATATTCAAATGCTCCATTTCCCCTTTCATCTATTTGTGTGGGTGCCCGTCTATGTGGTGGTAAAGTGGTTAGAATACTGGGTCAAAAAAGGTGACTCGCATACTTATTAATTGGGACTCTTGGCAAATAAATCACTTCATTTCATTTGCCTCAGTTTCCACATCTGTAAATTGTGGGTAATAACAGCACCTACCCACCAGGGTTATGTGAAAATCAAATGAGATTATTTGTAGAGTACCTAGCACAGTGCCCGGCACATAGTAGGTGCTATGTGAATGTTAGCTATTATTATTAGGGTGCATGTATTGTTTGTGATAGGTGCCTGCTTTCCCCCCATTTCTTATACTGTGTGGTTTGTCCCAACTGGGTTATTTTCACTTAGCTCATTGATATTCTCCATGTTGGCATTAACCCCATTTACCTGATCTGGGTTGATTCAAAGCAACGGTCAGTCCCCAGAAGACAAGATGACCTATTCTTCCCTAATACCAATATTGGATTATCTAATTCTGATGAACTCGGGGACCGTTTTCTCTTGTATCCTCTAGAGCTCAAGTTAATGAGGTTTTGCCTTATTCTGGAGATTAAGCTTCCTCTTAGGACTGTTTGCAAAGGGAAAGGAAGGCCTGAGTTCCCAACTTGAATTTGTTAGCTTTTCCCTCTCCTCCTGGATTCCTCCCCACCCCCTGCCCCACTTTCCAACTCTCCCCATGGTTGAAGGCCCTTTATTTTCCTCCCTTTCTTTCCTTACCTTCTCTTTATCACTTTGCCCCATCCTCCTTGAGCCATTTTTGGTGTCTACTTCCTATTCCCCTCCCTGTTATAAATAAACCATATCTGCTTAATTTTATTTATATCCATTTGGCTTAAAAAAAAAGTCCAGGTCAGCTCCTTTTTAACACAGACTACTAAAATAAGCTCTAGATTGGGAAGAGAACTCAGGAAGGACTTGAGTTCAAAACCTACATCATCTCATTGCTACGTGAGTATTTATTCTTGGCTAAGTCCCTTAGCTTCTTTCTGTATGCTTCAGTTTCCTCATTAGTGAAGTGAGGTTAAACTAAATTAAATGTCTTAAATCACTATCCCCATGTAAACCTTTTTTGGGGTTTTGTTTTGTTTTTTGTTTTGATCTTATGAACATCTCTGAACTTCATTTTCCTTAACTGTGAAATTAGATCCAGTTGGACTAAATGGCCCCTCTGTTTCTTCCAACTCTGAATCTATGATCTACTATAACTGAAAGGCAACAGGGGTTCTTGATCTGGAATATATGACCTTATTTTTATTTTTTAATGATAATATTTTATAATGTAATATTTTTATATTCTATAATTTTGTTTTATGTTTTAATATATATAATATACTTTTTAATAATATAATGACAATAGCTAACATTTATATAGTACTTTAAAGTTTACAAATTACTTTGCAAATATTATTTCACTGGATCCTCACAACAATCCTGGGAGGTTAGATGCTATTACTCTTCCCCATTTTTCAGATAAGAAACCTGAAGCGGCTAGAAGTTAAATGATTTGTGCAGGATCACACAGCTAGTTAGTGTCTGAGGCTAGATTTAACTGGGGTCTTCCTGAATCCCTATCCAGTGTGGTGTCCCTTAGCTGTCACATTAATTCTAACTGTTTCTGTGTATTTGGTTTCTTTTGTCATTCTGTGTATTTTGTACATTGAAAACCATTATTCTATGTCTTTAGCAGATTGTGGCAGGGATCCATCAGAGATGAAGAGGGAGAAAGGGGGAAGGGGAGAAGGGAGATAGGCAGGGAGAAAAGGAGGAGAAGGAAATGGAGATGAAGAGGAAGAAAGGGGGAGAAGGAAAGGGAGAAGGAAAGGGAGAAAAGGGGAGGGAGAAAAGGAGAAGGACAAAGTGGGAGAAGGAAAGAGAAAGGGAGATGGAGAGGAAGAGAGGGGAAGAAGGAGAAGAAGAGTTAAGAAATCCCAGTATAGTGGATGGGGGATTGAAGCGAAATCAGGAAAACATGGGGTTTTAATTTGTCTCACTTATTAGCCATATAATGCTGGGCAAGTCACTCAACTTCTGTCTGCATCTCAGTTTTCTCATTTGTAAAATGGGAATAGTAATAACCCACCCATGTCCCTCACAGATTCTCATTTACAAGAATAGAATTGGAATCAAATAAAGTGGCCAATCACATGGAATATCATTTCCTTTAAAAAAAATTCAGAAAGTAGGTCATAATCTTCCTCAGCAATCAACCATGATATATATATATATATATATATGCGTATATGTATATATTTTAACCATGGTATATTTGATTAGTTAAGTTCAACATAGTGGGTTCATGAAATGCTAGATCATGGAGATCATTGAGAAATGGAAGGGATCCAAGTATTGAGTGAACCAGTAAACTGGAAAAAAAATTTGGTGCCCATCGGATAGCGGTGACCAAGGTGGGGTGGGTTCGGTTTCTTGGTTTCTCCCTTGCTTCTCTGATTTAAATATAAAGAAGCTTATGTGGTTTTTTTTTCCTTATTCAGTTCAGTTTAAACATTTATTAAAGCATCTCCTCATTTTGGACCCTGGACCAATCTCTAAGGAACCTTTCATTTCTAAAGTTAGGACTCTCTGTGCCAGGCACTAGGAAGAAATGGAACATATCTGGGGGATTCAGCCCGTCTCAAGATTGGAAAATAGCTTCTCTATATTTTTATATTTACCCAAGCTTGAGAAACAATAACAATTGGGGGGGGTGCTTGTGGAAGGATTAGATGCTCTGTAGAAGGCAGCACTCTTTAAAGAAAGGACTCCATGGGATAGCTAGGTGGCACAGTGGGTAGAGCACCAGCCCTGAAGTCAGGAAGATCTGAGTTCACATCTGGCCTCAGACACTTAACATTTCCTAGCTGTGTGATCTTGGGCAAGTCATTTAACCCCAATTGCCTCAGCAAAAAAAAAAAAAAAAAAAAAAAGAAAGAAAGAAAGAAAAGAAAAAAAGGACCCCTGCAAAAAACAAAAAACAAGAAAAAAAACTAAAGAAGTAATTAGGAGGGGGGTACAGTGATGGAGGACTCAAGTTCAAATTTAACCTCAGACACTTGAAATTTTTAAGATCATTCAACCGCAATTGCCTTATCACGCCTCCAAAATAAAAACAAACAAAAAAAGAGGATTGATTATAAGCATCTTTTATCATGGGTATTCTGGTGGCTGGCTGGTTGGCTGAAGTTAGGGGGCACCGCAATGCATAAAGCATTGGGTTTGGAAGTAGGAAGATCCAAATCTAGCCACAGACATTTACTAGCTATGTGCCCCTGCTCCACTTAATCTGTGTGCCTCAGTTTCCCCATCTATACCATGGGCCTAATAATAGCACTTACCTCCCAGGATCGTTGTGAGGTTCCAATGCGACAAACTAGTCATAGCATTTTCTAAATCTTACAACTCTATGTAACTCACAGCTATTATTAGTGTTATTCACTGCAAAAGAAATATTGTTTTTAAAAGACAGCTAGGGGGCTCTCTAAGGCAGAGGTGAGGAATTAATTTAAGAGCCCAGAGTCCGCTGCATTGTCAGAGATGGGAAATGGATGGCAGGCCCGTTAGATTGAAATGGAGAGGATATAAAAGGAGGTACTAGGAAATGAATGAAATGTCAGGCTCAAGATTTTGAATGTTATCCCCTTTCCAAGAAGCCCGGCTTCCTCTTGTTCTCCAGCCCAGCCCCTGCCCTCCACGACTAGCATTTTCTTATTGAGACAGAAAGAAACCATATGCAGAGAGGAGACATCTTTCTTTCTTCAATTTAATTGAAGTTACTTAGAAAAATAATCAGGCTTGAATGGCTTTTCTTTGTTTTGTTTTCTGAGGAAGGTTCATGAACATTTCACGCGTCTGTTGGCAATGGAAAATTCAACTTCTTTCTCGAACAGTACAGTTAAGATACAGAGGAGAGTTCTCTACAACAAGCCTTCTACTGCATACAAATAGGTAAAAAAAAATCCTACCCCACATAGATGTTAAATTATATGAACATAGTCTTCTATCTTGTGCATGCACGTAAGAAAATAACACTCTCTGGAACAAGAGTAGGAGTACCAGCAATCCCTTTTGTACCTGAAAAGAGAGCAGCACGCGACAGATTTGCCTGGCTGGCTGACTCTGAGCTCCTGCTCCCTGGGGATAACCTCACTTGGGGTCAAAGTGGGCAAGACGTGGGTAAACAGCTTTCTGAAAAGGGCCGCAGGGCCAACACACTGTGCAAATAGTGGACGGGCTGTTTCCAGTTCCTTGGCTTGCCTTGGAATGGCCAGTGGAGAGGCTGCTAGAAAATTTATGGATGAGAATTGCAAGAGAAGGGGGGAGAGGAGGCAGAGCCCAGGCTTGCACTGTCTATGTGGATCAGATTGTCTGGGGCTTCTCCCCTGAGTGGGATTTTTCTACTTTGTGATTATTACACAAGATCTGTCTTCTACTCTCTTCTGATGAGGGGGTATAAAGGGCCCTCTCTTGTGGCATTTACTTTCAGGCCCCTAGAACTCTTGTTGAGTTGTGTGGTCAAGGAAACATATGCTTCCCTTATTGATGAAGGGAGGCAAGTGTGATGGAACAGATTTGGAGTCGAGGAGATTTGGCTCCAGTTCCCACTTAGACACTAGCTATAGGGCTCCAACAAGTCATGTCCCTCTGTGCCTCAGTTTCCCCTTCTGTACAAGAAGAGGGTCTGACTCGCTAACTTCTAAGTCCCTTCTTTTTCTAAAATCTATGATATGGTTGGTTCCAATGTCCCCACTGACTGATGATCCCATGTATATGCTAGCGTTTAGGCTCAGATTACAGGAAACCAACCCCCTAGCTAAGCTCTGGTGGGAGAGCCAAGAATGGGGCACTGGACTGCCCCACTCAGCCCTCTGCAGTTCAGTTAGCTCTTTGCCTTTTCCTGAAACTCACTGGGATGTCTAAAAGATGGCAGGGGAAGGGCTATCCCCTGCAGGGATTCCAATGCCCTAAATAATAAAATAATGTTTGGATGGGAGAATGCTGGTGAGTTGGAATGGGGAATGTTCATCATGAACCACCCTTTTGAATTCCCTCCTTTGTGAAGTCACAGAGCGAGACTTTTGCAAGGCAACTAGGGGATGGAAGGCTTGCCTGTCCTTTTCTCAGAAATAAATGCTCGTACTTGAAAAGCCTCAAAATCGACCCCCCCCCAAAGCCCATTCTGTCCGTTTTCTTTCAAAATGACCATCGGATTTTCCAAACACAATTTTCACCAAGGACTTTTTTTTAACCACAAGCATGGAAACACTTTTTTTCCCCCTGTGTTACAATAGAATCAGATCAAATACACACGCAAACAAATTAAACCATTAAAAAAAAAAGGAAAGAACATGTTAAAAGTAAAACAAAACACTAGCAGGAAGACTCCTTCCCATTTAAAAAAAATGTAGTGGGGTGTTCTCTCCTTGAAACGGTGCTCCTGACCCAGGGAAACGGAGAGAAGACAGCTGATCCAGGGAGCAAGTTTACCACTGAGCAATCATAGAAAACCAATCAGGAGTATCTTGGGAAATGGGGAAACTCATGAATAGACATGAACTTCATTCTCAATGCCAAACAAAAACAGCAAATCTCTACCCACTACACACTGATGGTATTGAAGCACGATGAGGGAATGCTGGAAACTTGCCCAGGATTTAGATAACTCTCACAAGATCAATGACTTTCAAGTAAGACTTGGGTGGGCAGTCAAGCCACTGGTCCATCGACAAAAGCTCGACATCCACAGCCTCCTGACTTGAGTCCGGCCCTGCACTCTAGCTATTTCCCTACTCTCCTGGTGCTTACATAAATTCCATATGCTTTAGGATGGGAGAAATGATTGTATGTAGAGGTAGTGGGGCTCTGAGGCCATTGCACTTTTTCAAGTTTAATTTCACTTGAATTATGGGAGTCTGGATTGAAATTGAATTTTTAAAAAATCATTATAATTCCTACTTTCTTCTCTTTGAAACCCCCCCCCAATTCATGGAGACATCCTCTGTTTCTCCAGTCTTGGCTGACAATCAAGGCTGTGTTGTGGGGACACGAGAAGTTGGGAAGCGTTTGTTCCCTTTTCTCTATTCAGTAGAATCCAAACTCCTTGGGGTTAAAGGATACTTTTAAATTTCTGTCTTGATATGCCCAGTGTTTTGCACTAAAGAGATGCTTAAGAAATTCTGACTGATTCGGGAGCAAGGTTTTTCTATTTAATCAGCTTCTAGCTCAAGGCCAACATGCCTAGTAAATATACTTTTTCTCAGGCTCTCTCCCATCCGTCGCCTCTTTCTCTCTAGACTTTATTTCCTGGGCCATCTCTCTAGGAGTTGAAAGCTTGGGAGAAGATCCATAATGTTTTATAAATAGCATTTTAACCCCATCTCAGGTGGATAGCTCACTCAACATTAAATAAGAATAAGTCCAACACTTTGAGATGTTGCTACTCCTGTTCACTGAGCTGGCTGGGAGTTTTTATAATACATTTTTAATAGTTTCTGTGAATAAATTAACCTTTTTTTTTAATTAGAACAATCTTCTCATCCCTCCACTATATACTCTCTCAAAAACAAAACAAACAACAGAAAAAAAAATGCACCAAACCCACAACCAACCCCAAACTCTTAGTATATTATTATATACAGGATAATAAACACTGGCGACCAAAATCAATCGGCCAGATATGGAAAGGGACGTGTCTTACACATCACTCAAGTGTCATGTGAACTGGTGAAAATTAGGAATACGTGAATAAGAAGTTAGAAGTGATCATGTCACTTGGACATGGGGAAATGGGTCATGAAACGCTTCAATGTAAATTGAGATTTTGGATGTTTTGTTGTCTTGTGTATGGAGGCCATGGTAGTTTGGATTAAGTCTTCGCTTTCTGAGTGTGTGTCTACAAGAATATCCGTGCAGGGGACAGCTAGGTGATGCAGTGGATAGAGCACCAGCCCTGAAGTCAGGAGGACCTGAGTTCAAATCTGGTCTCAGACACTTAACACTTTCTAGCTGTGTGACCCTGGGCAAGTCACTCAACCCCAATTGCCTCAGCCAAAAAAAATAATAATATCTGTGTAGCTGGGGCTATTTATACCATTGATCCGTAGCAGGCAGAAATACCCATAAGAGGTCAGCCTTTTCCATAGCTTAGATGTAAACCCAGGTTCTAGTCTATCCTGTTACCTATTCAGGTAAGATGCGACACCGTGATCACCTTTTCCTCGGGTCACAAATATTATTCACATTTCCTTCAAGGCAAGGGACTTCCATGCTGATGAAAGCTCATCCCAAACCTGTCCTTTGCCAGAGCAGTGAGGGTAATTGCCTCTTTCCCAAGTCCACTAGTAACAGCTGAATTTCTACTAAAATTTGCAAAATGGGGTTACCAATAACAATCTCTGCTAATGGTTAATACAGAGAATGAATGCTTAGTGCCCAGAGCCGAGCCCTTACGATCAAAGGAACTAGGAGGAAGGGACGTCTTTTGTCAAAACATGAAGATTCTGCTGTCTCTAAAGTGAAATCTAACCAGAGACCGTGTTTAAATACCTATAAATAACCCTAATTAGAATTGATGGAATGCTTGATTAAATGAAATTTCACCAGGACACAATTAGACCTTGGAAAACAGTGTTTTGCAGTACTCATTCCTAGAACAAGGACACCGCCATCTTGTTACCCCGCAAAGAGAGCTGTCCTTCCCTACAGGAGGATTTTTAAATAATTCCGACCGTGCTGCTCGCAGCACTATCCCCAAAGAAATATTAATTTACAAAATAACCCAATATCCATATATTTATCTCGACAAATAAAAATCTTAAATAAAACCCAGCACGATTCTCTCTCTCCCCCCTCTTCATTCTAGTTTCAGGTAGCTTGGCACTGAGTAATTGAACATTAAAAAATCCAGTTTGTAGACATCATAGAGCTGCGTTTGGTGCTCCATGCTGATGTTCTGAAAGAACTCTGTGGTCATTTCGTCAGTAGTTTTCGTGGACTTTGCATAGGTAGGGAACTTCAGGTAGCTGCCCACGCCTGCCAGCTGGAGCACGTAATTGGAGTCGTCTTCCAGAGTCTCGTACTTGCCGATGAGGTCGTAATGGATGTGGCAAGGGTGGCAGAGGGAATACACGGTCTGCCAGTGTTCGTTGAAAGGCTCTTCCCTCTGGGTGAGCGGGTCGATGAGGTACGCCACGAATTCCTCAAATTTCACATCGTCGCCCTTCCGCAGGGCCTCCTGCGTGGCGTTCTTCCTCTGGCGCTTGACGATCTTGGTCCCGTACCGCTTGTGGAAGGAGGTGTTGTACTTCTGGGTAAACTTGTTCCTATAAGCGGACACCAGCCTCTCGAAGGGCTCGCGGACGAACAGGAACTTCATGTAGTTTTTCAAGCGGTGGTTGATCTCTGGGATGCTGTACTGGTTGAGGGTCTTCAGGTTGGCCGAGACGTGGGCTTCGTTGGCGGGGATCTCCATGGGGTCGCTGTATTTTCCCCTCCCGGTCAGGACCATCATGACCCTCTTCCAGTTGGTACAAGCGACTTTGGGGACGTAGCAATAGATCAGCTCGTGGTCCTCGTCGACCACCAAGTGCTTGAGGTCGTTGGGAGTCAGGACCCGCCTTTTCCTGCTGGTCACGCTGTTGGCCCGACACGTGTCCGTGACCTGGTCCCGCCGCATCTGGTGCAGAATGGCCGTGTTGGAGAGCTCCAGCTGCACAGAAAACAAAAGAGAGATTTCAATTTGGTCACAATTGCCAATACCCAATACTAAAAGGGTAGACTGAATACAGAATCAGTCTCAGATTTTTTCTCTCACCTTCACCTCCCCTATCTAATTAATCGATATATCTTGTCCATTTAAATACTACCCTATCACTTATCCATCCCCTCCCCTGTCCTAACGTAATTTACCCCTTTGCAGGCTATTCTATTTCCCTCCCCCCAAGGCAATTGGGGTTAAGTGACTTGCCCAGGGTCACACAGCGAGGAAGTGTTAAGATTTGAACTCAGGTCCTCCTGACTTCAGGGCTGGTGCTCTATCCACTGCGCCACCTAGCTGCCCCTCTGCAGGCTATTCTAATAGCATCCTGATGTTAGCTCTATCCCCTATTATCCATTCTGCATGTAGGTCCCAAAT
>JAJPUD010000256.1:210480-236458 GCA_023553655.1 Myrmecobius fasciatus
ACCCTTCACAATCTGCTTCCAATTCATTTTAACCAATTTATTTCATGCTAACCCCTCATTTATTTGGCATTGTAGCCAAACAGCCCTCCTCGCCGCTCCCCTAACATGACACTACATCTCAACTCTGTGCATTTGCCCAGAATGCCCTTTCTACTCAATTCCACCTCTCAGAATCCCCGGCTTCTTTGAAAGCTCATCTCTAGTGCTATCTCCTTCACAACGCCTTTCCTGGTTACATTGGATTTACCTTGGATATATTCTCAAGCTACATAAAATATATTATCTGTTGATAATAGTGTATATGTATGTGTATATATAAATATATTATATATGTATATATGTGTATGTATATTTATACACCATATAGACACGTGCAGATAGGTATACATATGTACACACAGGCACACACATGTATGGGCACACATGGCAAACATACATGCATTTGTATGTGCGTACTGTGTGTAGATAACACATGCATTCACATACACACATGTATGCACATATATGTATTTAAACAGTATGCGTGTGTATATATATATTTATATGTGTATATATATATTTATATGTGTATATATATATATATACATTAATATATATTTACATGCACATGTGTATATATTTATATTTGTATGTATATATACATTATACATGTATATGTATGCATGAACACATATAAATATACTTACATGTATATATGATGTATGCATGTGTGTATATGTATACATTTATATACGTGTATGTGCATATATAAATATATTTACATGTGTATGTATATATACACATAAATATATATTTACATGTGTATATGTGCATATATAATGCATGTATATATATGTATATATGTGTATACACATAAATATATCTTATATGTGTATGTGTATACACATATAAATATATATTTACATGTGTATGTATATATATAATGTATTTATATTTGTATATATATTTATATATGTGTATATACACATATATATTTACATGTGTATGTGTATATATAATGTATTTGTGTATGTGTGTGTGTATATATATATATACATTTATATATGTGTGTGTGTATATATACATAATTATATATTTACATATGTATGTGTGCATATATAAGATATATTTACATGTGTATGTGTATATACACATAAGTATATATTTACATGTGTGTGCATGTATATATAAATATATATTTGTATGTATATATATATATATGCACATATATATGCTGTTTTCTATCAGGAGAATGTAAACTCCTTAAGCTCTGTTATGCTTTCTTGTGTATTGTTTAGGCTTTGATTGGGGTTAGCAAGAAGTTATGAACTTCTGGGTTTGGACCAACTTCCAGAGAAAGAAATCACATTCTTCTACACAATTTATATGTCTGAGATTTAAGTCGGGACTCCAATCATAGTTGTTTATTCAGACGGCCTCAGCAGCTGACCAGCTGTGTGCCCCTGGATGAGTGACACTCGGGGAGAGGGAATCTGCATTGGTGAGGGGGAGTTTGCTTATCAAATGTCACTCAATGAAGTCTGGTTCCTATCTCTTTCGGTGCTGGGTATTTAAAGACAAAACGACGAACCATTCTCGCTCACAAGAAACTTATATTCTATCGGGGAGATACAAAATATGTCTAAGAAACCAGTAAAGCATTATCTACAAAGTAATTCTAAGAGGAAGGCAGTAACAGCAACTGGAAGACAAAGGAAAGATTGAATTTTGAGGGATTTTGTGTGGTAGAGGTAAATGGAAAGGTCCAATAGTTGGACATGGAGTGTCCTGTACAGGGAGCAACAAGCAGACTAATTTGACAAGAAGGGAGAGTTCATAAAATAGTAAGAGCTTATATGCAAAAAACAAGAAAGGCTGGTGGGAGCCATTGCAGGTATCTGAGGAGGGCAATGACATGGTCAGAACCTCGTTCAATGTCTGTAGAATCTGAAAGCCGGGAGCCTCCATCATACATGTGTTTCCAATCACCTCTTCCCTCTGGTCTCACAGGTAAAACTAAATCTGCAGCCAATTGAGCTGTGTTTCCCCAAGGAGTGTAATCAGTCACATTTCATTTCTGGAGAGTAGGGGAGGACGGTTACCAGAAAGTCGTTTTGGCTGTTCAAAGACTGGCCAGTGTTAAAGTGAAGCGTGTATAATCTTTCCCAGCACTAGTCTGCCTTGGATTTTTAATCCAAAATCTTTTGCTGGTGTTTGAGATGAAGCGAGAGACTGGACTGTGTCTGCGGCTGGTTCTGCTCTCAAGGGACTTACACTTTAATTCAGAGAGAGGCAAGAAAGCCGACTAACTAAAAGTACAAATCTAGGGAAGATGCTAGCTAAGAAGGATGGGCAAGAAAGGCCTCAGGGAACTGAGTGGAAGCTCCTTTGGGGAAGGGACTGTGCCTTCTGGGTACCTCTAGTGGGTAAGTAGATGCTTAACATTTGCTTACTGAACTGAATGGAAGAAGGGGACTCTTGACTTGGAGCTTGAAGGAAGGGAGGGATTCTAATGGATGAGGAAAGGGAAAGAGATATAAGTGCTATCTTAGGGAGAAGGCTGTTCCTGGGGTCAAGAAGACCTGAATTCAAATCTTTCCCAAACATTCATTAATTGGGTGACTGAACAAGTCACTTGGTTCAATTTTCTCCTCCGTAAAACAAGGTTGATGTGTAGGACTCCTCTCCCAGGGCAATGGTGAGACTAAAGGGAAGAACTGAGTAAGGGTCACACTGTTACTGATTATTATTTTTATTATTGTTATTAAGTTGGGGAGGGCATTCAGTAAATAGTAAAGCATTTTCCAAGACACAAATATAAATATTAGGACAAAAAGAGGGAAAGAAGAGTCAGTGAATGTAGATAATTATCCTATGGCAAAAGGGGAGGAGACATGGTTACTGAGGATCCTTGGGACCAGATAGTAGAAAGCTTGTAGGCAGAACTTTATACTGTTTTGATATGGAGAGTCACTGAAAATTTTAGAGGAAAGGAGTGGAGAGGAAATCTATTGGAGGACCATTCATTGGAGTGGAGTAAAATGCATTGGTTTTTAATTGAGAAGAGTCCTGTTTTCAAATTCTGGTTCAGCTATGTTTCTCTCTGAACTCTTTTTTCTGTCTCTCACTTTCTATCCCCTCTTTTTTTTTCTATTTCTCTCTTCCATCTCCTCTCTCCCTCCCTTTTCTGTCTCTCCTTTCCCCTTTTGTCTGACCTCTCTTTACATCTCTCCTCCTCTCCCCCTCTTTCTATCTCCCATTGTATTTCTCTTGCTCATCTCTTCTGTCTCCTTCCTGTCCTTCCCCTCTATCTCTTTCCCCTACGATCTCTCCTCTTTTCTCTTTTCCTATCTCACTTCCATCAAGTTATTTAGCCTGAACAATCTTTTAACCTTTCAGTTACTCTCTCTCAACAGGGGGAGCTTCCCACGCCCATGGTGTTATGGGTCTGCCCATTCGCACCCCAAACCAAAATTTTCCATGGCATCGTGCCAAGTGCTGGAAATACAAAGACACCAAACTGGTCCCTCTCTAAGGTCAAGCATTTACTCATCTACTGATCATGTGCCAGGGATTGGTGATTCAAAGACGGAGCACAGCTCACCGACATCAGCATTGTACTTTAAGCCCTGCAAATGCACTTTTCATGTATTCCCTTCTCTGGACCTTATAACAAGTTTGTGAGATACAGGTCTTACCCATTCCACCTTACAGATTAAGAAAGGAAGACTCAGATTTATTTGCTCAAGAGCAGGTGAGTGTGAGAGGTGGGAGGTGGGAGGTTCACTCTACCCAGGATGCTACAGCTGGTAGTGTCTATGTGCAGAGTGTGTCCAATGGGCACTCAGTAAGAAGGATGTATAATCCTAGCTTCTGCAGGCCATACTACAGAGGGCAGAAAATTGCCAAAACTTTGTCAGAGCTCTTCTCAAATATGCTGGTAAACAAGTCACGAAATTCATTCCCTTTCCAGAGAGCGAAGCCTCATTAATTTCAGCTCTGCTCAAAATTGGTAATAACTTATTCACAGGATGTGTGGCTTTTATTGAGTCCAAAAATTAGAAATGAGTGGTGAGCCACACTACACTCTCATTCAGGGAAGGGCAAGAAAATAGGGCTGGACCCAAGCAAAGCCTGGAGACTGGATCAGAATTTGGCTTCTGACACATATTAGCTGTGCGGCCCTGGATGCATCATCTCCCCGTTGAGTCCATTTCTTTAACTGTAAAATGGAGATTACTCAGTCGGTCAACAAACATTTGAGTGTCTCCTAGCCATGGTGGAATAAATCTGCCCAGATTTGTCAGAGATTGAGCAGGTTAAAGTTCCCCCAAGGATTGGCCAATGTGGCTTCCAAATTTATTAGGACTCTGTCAAAATGACTTAAAACCCAACCTGTTTCCTGGCAGCTTATTCTGTCTACTGCAGGGTGGACTCTTCCCATCTCTTTACTTCTTGTCTGTCTGGTGACAGCCGAGCAACTCAAAGGCCTGAGCTGCTGCCCATCCCCAGCCTGATCCAAGCCCTCTCGACCCAAGAGAAAGACAGCCAAAAAGAAGGGTGGGATGGGTGTGAATGGGCCATCTGGGCAGTTGGATCATCTTTGGGTTTACTAAATACAGGGGAGGAGCCCTTAAATGTCCTTGCCCTGGTTCCTAATTTGGTCCATGATCCAGGCCTAATTTATCACAAAATACAGCCATGGAAGACATGCCAGAAAGGAGCACGCAAGTGGCCTCTGGGAAGATGTAGGATGGTTATATAGTGCCAGCTGGAGTCAGGGCACTCGAGGCCTGCAGGGGGAAGGGATGCTGGCATTCTGGCTCCATGGCTGAATGCTAGTCCTTAGTAATAACAACAGTAAGGATTCAGTCACTAAAATTTGCAAAGAGCTTTAAAGATTGCTAAACATAGGTGAACTCACCTGACCACTTAAAATTCTATAGTGGATTACTATAGGTATTACCATTCATTCATTCCCTCTTTACAGAGGAGGAAACTGAGGTAAACAATGTTATGTGACTTACCCAGGATCACACAGCTAGTAAGTGTCTGAAGCTGGATTTGAACTCTGAAAAGGAATCTTCCTGATTCCAAGCCCAGGGCTCTAACCATTGTACCACTAAGAGAACTGCTCAGTGAGGAGTTATCACTGGGTATATTAACCCAGGTATTTGTGGTGAGAAACAGCTCTCCATAAATGAACTGTTAGTCAAATTTTCACCACACCATCCTTCAAATCTGACTTCTCATATATAAAATGGTATAGTGGCAGGGGGAAACACTGAATTTGGTATCAGGAAGACTTGTCATCCTGACAAAATCCTTTTACCTCTCTGTGCCTCAGTTTCCCCATCTGTAAAAATGGGGTGGTAATGGTATCAACCTGACAGCTCTGGTAAGGATCAAATGAAGTCATGTATGAAACATATTGTACAAACCTTAAAGCATCACTATCAATCAGCCATCAGTTTATCGGGCACCCAAGGTGCCAGGCGCTATCCTAGGTACCGAAGCTATCAAAACAAAGAATGAAACAATCCCTCTTCTCAAAGAGTTCACATTCTATAAAACTGTCAGCTACTTTATTACTGTCACTCAAGAGACCTTCCACCTATCCCCTTAGTCACGTCCAGATTTTCTTCACTGCTTCTAGCCTCTGGGTCTTTGCTCATGCTGTGCTCCCTGCCTGGAGTGCCATTTCACATATCTAAGTCCCACCCTACCTATAAAGCTTTCCCCTTCTCACTTTAACTACTATCTCTTCCTTCCGAAGATAATTATAAATCTTCAGTTAAATTTATGAAAAATAATGATGATGATTAGTGAGTGTTAAATGCCAGCTTTAAGTTATTAAGGAGAGAGAAAATTATAATTAATTATCATAATTTTAATCTCTACTTATAATTTATTTTATTTTCAATTTTTATATCTAAAGTCCACAGCAGTTGATTTCAGGCTGGTTTTCTGGATAATATTTTGCATGATCTATGTAATGTTTCAAGATAGTCTGGTATGGGTAATAAGAAAAAAATTAAAAAGGGTGAGCAGTCTTAATTCCAAAATAATAATAAATATTTACAGAGGGTTCTAAGATTTGCAAAAGTGTTTTACATTCATGGATATATATATATATATATATGTATATATATATATATATATATATATTCTCCACTCCTGCTTCCCCCGCCAAAAGATTACCAGTATCTAGAGGGCAAGAACCATGCCATTTTTAAATCTTTTTATATCCCCAGCTCCTAGCACAGTGCTTTGCATTTAGTAGGCACCTACTGTATGTGTATTGAATTGGTTTGAGTTTGTAGCATACAATTTGGCATTTAATTACACACTCTCCTATTTTGCATTGTTCTCTATGCAATGATGGTCATTGATCCTTTATTTTTGCTGAAGCAATTGGGGTTAAGTGACTTGCTCAGGGTCACACAGCTAGGAAGTGTTAAATGTCTGAGACAAATTTGAACTCGGGTCCTCCTGACTTCAGGGCTGGTGCTCTATCCACTGCCACTGTACCACCTAGCGGCCCCTATGGTCATTGATCTTGGTATCCCACTAGTCCCAACTGGTGTTTGCATCCCTTCCATAGAGCAAAAGGAGCAGGAAGAAGCATTATATATAGAACCTGCTATGTGCCAGGCACTGTGCTAAGAGTGTTGTGTGACATATTTGAATCTGATAAGCCACAGTGAATTAAAATTAATTTTGTTTTAAGAATCCTCAGAGGATTTCATGATTTCCCTGAAGACAGTATGAGATGCTCAAAAGTGATAATGGCAACAACATTTCAGGGAGGTGAATCCGTGCTGTGAACCATTAAGAGTCTTCCTTAGCAAGAGCCAGATGTGCTAACCACTGGAAAGTTTACATATTACCCTTCCCCATCCCCTCCCCCCCTTTCTCTCTAGAAGGAGGAGCAGGAGGGGAAATGAAGAAAAATTACTTTGGAAGTGCTTTGGATGAGAGGTGAAGATATCTCTCATCACTAACTCCTAGTGCAATAATAAATGAAGATCATATGAGCTAGAACTGGAAGACAGGTTGCGAGAAGATGGAAGGATGGAATATTTGTTGGAGGGTGGGGGAAGCTGCTAGGAAATACAGTAAATTGTGAATAGAGCACCCGCCCTGAAGTCGGGAGGACCTGACTTCAAATCTGGTCTCAGACACTTCCTAGTTGTGTGACCCTAGGCAAGTCACTTAACCCCAATTGCCTCAGCAAAAAAAAAAAAAAAAAAGCTTATAATGGAAATACAGTAAATTGATAGCTAGGCCTAAGACTTGAGTTCAAAACCAGTGTCAGCTATTTACTAGCTGAGTGTCTCTAGGCAAACCATTTTCCCCTCCTTGTGACTCAGTCTCTTAAACTGTAAATGGAGCTAATAATAGCATCTATATCCCAGGGTAGTTGTGAGGATCAAATGAGACACTTGTAAAATATTTACCACATAGTAGGTGCTTAATAAAGGTTTGTTTCCTACCTTTTATTCTTCGGTTTGTACCTGAGCATTAATTTAGTTCATTGGATTTAGAGCTGGGAGGGACTTTAGAGATTATCATTCTATATCCCCATTTTATAAATAAAGAAATAGAGGGCCCTGACAGGTGACAGTGATTTACCAAAGTCTCACAGCTACTCAGTGAAATGATCCGTGATGCAAGCATGGGGCTCTCTTTCTAGCCTCCCAGGTACCTCGCCTGCAGCGCTACTGAGACTGTTCTCGGTCCAGAGCTGGCTGGAAATCAGGGCTGCCATTTCCAATAGGCCGGCTCCCTAGTAGTCAACTGACAGCTACCTGAAATGCCATCATCCCTCAAGTCTACCTCAAAGCAGTAAATCACTGTTAGGAGAGACAGGCTTTCTTTAGGCTCCTTAGGGGCATCTGTGAAAAAATAATAGTAAGAGAGGCAGCTAGGTGGCTCTATGGATAGAGCACTAGCCCTGAAGTCAGGAGGACCTGAGTTCAAATCTGGTCTCAGACACTTAACCCTTCCTAGCTGCGTGCCCCTGGGCAAGTCACTTAATTCCAATTGCCTCAGCAAAAAGAAAAAAAAGAAAGAAAGAAAACAGAAAAAAAAAAAGAAAATAATAGTAAGAGCTAGCCTTTTAATGTTTTTTTAAAATGCTTGACAAATATTCTCATTTGATTCTCTCAACAATCCTGTACTCTCGTGATCCTCATTTTAAAGATGAGGAAACTGAGGCAGAAGTTAAGTGACTTACCAGGATCACATAGCTAGTATCTAAGGCTGGATTTGAACTCAGGACTTCTTGATTCCAGGCTAAGTATTCCATCTATCAGATCATCCAGTTGCCTATGCAAATAAAACCCCAAATCCTTATCTCTTTCAAGTTAAATAGGATGTAGATATTCTAGAATCATAAGATCAGAGCTGGAAGGGATCTTCCAGGATAAATAGTCTGCCCTCACTCATTTTACAAAATAGGATACTGAGGCCTGGAGGGAAGAAGAAGGTCATCTCTGCCTCAAGTCACACAGGTAGTTAATAATAGAAGCTTTTCAGAAGACATTTACCTTCCATCTCCAGCCGTTTATAGTAGCAGTCTCTAAACTTTTTTGAATCTGTAATCCTCTCAGTAAAAAGGCAATGTTGCCCATTAGCACTAGTGAGTATATATTTGTTCATAAATTCAATACCTGTACTGTGATTTTGATAATTATGTACATTATAAAATGAGAAAATGGAAAAAAAGATGAAGTAATACTTTATTCTAGCATCAAGAGGAGTTTATTGACTAGGGAAATGAGATGGTTGGAACTGTATTTCATATCAGGCCATTGAGTTGGAAGAGAAAAGACTTGAGGCAAAAGGACTGATTAGAAGGTTATTATAATGCACCAGGTGAGAGGCGGTGATGGCCATGTGGATGGGGTTCAAGAAGGGACTTTGGCAAATCACTGTTACTTCTCAGGACCCGCCATTTCTTGAGAAATTAGAAACCATGAGATTTGGAGGGAGAGGGAGAGTCCAGGAGGATACCAAGGGAAGGCTAGTCCTGGTCAGCTAGTTAGTTTGGGCTATAATTGCCCCTAGGGCTAGTGTCAGGGTCAGAATGGGGGAAATTGGGAGATGGAGGGGAGTATGTTGGGGGGCAGTCAGTATGGGTGTATTATAGACAAGCCCCATGAGTAGCTATGGAAGTGAGAGATGGATGGGATACAACCCATCTTCCACTGTCTGAATGGCTGATCCCCAAATGCCTTGGAGTCAGACCAAGGGATTATGTCCACTATGGAGATCACTGGCTGCAGTGGAGCAATGACAGGAAGGGAGAAATGATACTGGCTTGATTCATAGTAGGTAGAACTTCATTTGATGTAGGAGGGAGGACCATGTTTGTAGTCTAGGATAATCAGCTCTATCTCACCTCTGCTTTGCTATAGGAGACCAATTTTCACAATACTCCATTCCCATTGGCTGGAGGGAGCAACACTGTGGCTGGGCCCATTGTGAATGAGGTGTGTGTTTATGTATGTATGTATGTATGTGTGTGTATATATATAAATCCTTAAGGGTCTGGTGCCCCTAGGATTCTGGGAGTTTTTCAGAGTTGCCCGAAGTCTTTTAAAAGGAAATCCAACAGCATCTTCTGCCCCCAAGTGCATTCCATTTTCTTTCCTTTCCAATCTCAGCTCTCAGGCTCTGAATTCTCCCAGATATTAATACTCTACAATGTGAGGAAATAACTATAATCTAGCATCTTTCTCCAATTCACATATTTCCTTAATTACAGAACATACTACCTCTGCAATAACAGGTTTGCCATCTGCTGGCAAAACACTTTGGGATCCCTTCTCCCCCCTGTCTTCCTTTGATCTCTCATACATATAAATTATGTTCGACAAGGACTGGCTCTAGAAAAAACTCAGACATGGCTCACGGGCTCAGCTCGATCATGAGCCCCCACCCCCACTTATTTCCCCTCCTTCTCCAGACGTCTATTTTTAATTTGTCCTCTTAAAATAGCAACGGGAATGAGTTTATGTACCAAATTTAGGGACTGTTTGAAAAAGTCTTTTAAAACTTTACTGGGTTTTTTCTTTCCAAGGCAGAAAGAAAACTGGTTTCTCTTAAACCAAAACAGCCCCTGTGGTGCATGCAATGAAGGTCCTTAAAGTAAGGAGAATCAGGCTGCGTTCCCTTTCATTTCCCATCGTGGGTGAAATGCCAGAAAACAGAAATCCCTGATGAAAAGCAAATCTGGACTGTGCAGAGCTTGTTGGGGGTGGGAGATGAGGAAGGACTTAATGATTTCATTTGGTCTCTTGATTTGCTTCCTTTTCCTTATGGCATGAAACCTACTTGTATACACAGCCACCTGCAATTGAAGAGGAAGCAGGTTGGCACTGGGTACGGGATCTAAAGTTAGAAGCCGGTTCTGTTACTGACTACAAATCACTTAAATCTCTTTAGATCTTGGTTTCTTCATAGACAAAAGGAAGGGGGATAGACTTGATGGTTTGCGAGATCCTTTCCTAAGGAAATAATTTACCTTTTAATTCTCGGAGTGGGCAAGAAGGGAGGGAGAGGTTCACCACTGGTGATGGCATCTGATAATAATAGCTAGGATGGATATAATGCCTACTATGTGCCAGGCACTGTGCTAAATGTTCTACAAATATTATCCCTTTTTGATACTTGCAACAACCTTGAGAGGTAGGGGTCATCATTATCCCTATTTTCCAGATGGGGAAACTGAGACAGACAGAGGTTAAGCAACTTGCCCAGGATTACACAGCTAATAAGCATCTGAGGCTGGATTTGAACTCAAGACTGTAGCTCCAGGACTACTTAGCTATCTCTAACTCAGTGGGTCTGGATGGTTAATCTGTAAGCAGTGTGAACAAATGACAAGTAGGAATCTGTAATTAAAGCTACTGACTCCAATCCAGATGGAACCGAAGCCGTTTACTCAAAGGAGGAAAATTTTGTTCCCCATCGAGTAAGAAAGCTCCACAAACATTCAGGAAACATTAGCTTGGGGATGGTGGAGACTCTGATTTGGGTTGGATAGTCTGGAACAGCAGGGGAAGAATGGGCTTTGAGAGAAGCAGGGGCCTCCTCAAAACACAGAGGAAACCGAGACCTCCAACTTGGGTGGCAGAGCCAGGACTGGGAAATGTAGACAAGGAAAAAATGTATTAGGATCCTGAATGGCACAGACAGACCATGAATAATAGCTGACATTTATATAGCCCTCTACAATTTTCAACAAAGAACTTTAACAGAATTTCTGATACTGAAGGAACTGTGGGGACCATCTAACCTTATTTTTGTAATAGGGATCTTTTCTCAGAATAATGCTTTTCAACATCTGAAATCTAATACATCGTATAAAAAAGGAAACCAGTTCTCTTGAAATAGTCATTGAAGTATTTAACTGATCCCAGGTTAAAACCTGTGATCTAATCCAACTTGTTCTCGAGAGCCAAATGCTCCTCCTGCTTTTACATGAATACCTCTGAGGAGGGACCCCCACCCATTCTAGTTTGGGTTAGCTCCCATTCTTTTTTGCTGAGGCATTTGGGGTTAAGTGACTTGCCCAAGGTCACACAGCTAGGGAATTAGCTCCCATTCTTAGGAAGACTTTCCTTATGCCAGTAGCAGAACTGGCTTCTAACTTTAGCTCCCATACCCAATGTCAAGACTTTCTTGAGTTTAGGTCCCTTGAATCTGCTTTTCTGTGACTTCCATCTATCATATTTATTTCTTCTCCTGTGACCAAACAGAACAAGATTTCTTCCATTTGAATGTCACAACAATGCTGGGAAGTAGAGACCACTGATATTTCATTTCGTAGATGAGCAAACCAAGGATCAGGATAATTGGGGTATGACGCAGCTTGGTATAGTATTAATAGCACTAGCTGCAGTCTGACCCTTTTGTTATCCAGATGAGGAAACTGAGGCAGGATAAAGCCAAATGGCTGGGCCAGCATATTCCCTTGGGTAGTAGGTGATTAGTGATGATCTGGCCCGTGCCTCATTTTTGCAGCTTAGCCAAGCGGACCCAACCTACAACTTAACCCCATTTTTGTGCGTATATTTGCTAAGGACAAATGGCTTGATGGAGAGCGGGGTCAGAATCCAGAGAAGCTTGCCAAATTGCTCTAATAGGAATAGATTTTCCAATTCATCACCTCCCCAAGCAGGAAGGAGGACAATGAAAAGTAGATGAAGGCTAATGGAATTGTTGGGAAGGCTCTGATTTCCTCTGACCAGGAGAGGACCAAAAGAGCCCAGTGAATGTTAGCTAATCCTCTAAAGTGCCGTGATCAATCACTGTAGGGGAAAGGGAAAATGACCTTGCTTTTCCAGAATGAAATCCACCTCCCATCCCCATCATCAATAGGGCTGGAGGGCAGCACCAACATTGCTCACTTGGGATGATAAGAAGGATGTTATGGCGGAGCTGGGATAGTCATAGATTTAAATGGGAATCAAGGGAGGCAGGGAGGGCAGCAAAGGCAATCTGGAGCTCATCTAAGCTTTCTCTTTGGTTGTTTTTCAGTCATTTGAGTTTTCTTGGCAAAGATACGGAGGTGGCTTGCCATTTCCTTCCTCATTCTACAGATGAAGAAACTGAGGTACTAGGTGAAATGACTTGCCCAGAGTCACACAGTATCGAAAGCCAGATTTGATGAATCTTCTTAACTCTAGACTCCTCAAAACTATTTCCGTTTTACAGATATGGACGCAAACTGGGTGGAGTGACTTTCTCAGTCACACAACTAATAAGTGTCTGAGGGTGGATTTGAACTCAGGTCTTCCTGACTCAGGCCTGATGCTCTACCTACTCTATTTGACCTAGGCACAGAATTCCAATCACAAGACTCAGAGGACCTGAGTTCAAGTCCCTTGGCTTCTAGACAATTTCCTCATGTTTAAATGGACAGGATTTCAACTGGTACGATCAGTGAATTAGCTACATATCCCAACTGGTCCAACCCAACTTGAAAGAGAGACTTCTCTATCATACTAGATTAAAACTTATTTAAAGACCTCCAATGGGGCAGGGACTGGGGAAAAGTACCCAGAGAGTGTCTCTGATAAGGCCATTTTGCAAAAGCTCTAATTATTAAGAAGCTTTTCCTTGCCATGAACCTAACTTCTCCCCCTTGTTCCTAGTTGTAGCATATAAACTCCTTGAAGGCAGGGGCTTTCATTTTTTGCCTTAAATCTTTGCATTCTCTACCCCTTGCCCTGTACACGGCTTAAAAATTGCTTAATAAATGAATACAACCACACAGAATAACTACGATCCCTCCCCAACCATACAGAAGTCCAGACTGCACCCCATTTGCATTCTATCTCCAAATCCAATAAACATTTATTAAGTGCCTACTGTAAGTCAGCTACCATGCTAAGTGTTGGGGATACAGTTAATAAAAAAACAATTCCTGCCCTCAACGAGCTTATGACTGAAAGGAGGAGACATCTCTCTTCTCAATTCTCAGATCCAACAGATCCAGTTACGACTCACGCAGGGTCCTGAGACAACTAATATTTTTCTTGCCCAAAGTGCCAAGTTTTATAGATTTTCTCTGAAATATTTCCCCCCTCTTGCCCATTTCTATCCTACTAGTTCAGAACCTCAGCTTTTCTCATCTGGACTAGTCTCTGGACATCCAGGTTTTTCCTTCTAATTCCATCCATCATGTAGTAATTCCCTTCATCTTCATCTGGGAGTATGTAAACTCCCAGAGAACATGGATACTGCCTTTTGTCCTCTATTTCTTGGTTCTTGTGGCAATCCCCTCTCCTACAGGGGGGGGGGCTGTTCTTCCTCAGACTCCTTGGCTAGATCTTCACTCAGATCACGCTCATTACCCTAGAGACAATAGCTTTGGTACTTGCACCATTGGGATGGTTCCCACTGGATCTGGGGAGAGGAGGGAAGGAGCATATTCCGTACTTGCATCCTTCCTTTGTGTTAATGTCTGGCACATAGTAGGTGCTTAATAAATTTTTATTGATCGGTTGGCTCATTGATGACGCATTCCTTCCCTCTGGAGGTCTTCAAGCAGACTCTAGACGCCCACTTGTCAGCTGCGCTAAAATGGGCATTCTTGTTATTGGTTGGTCTAGATGGCCTAAACTGGAGACCCTTTATGACTCTCGGATTCTGCGACTGTTTTTAAATCAGTGGACGGAGGTACCCAGTGCAGACCGGCTGATGGATGGAAGCTCCACATTTCTGAACAAAGTCTAATTCAGGGCCTCTGGCGCCGTTCCTTGGTAACCAAGGCTGATGGTTTTCTTTGCCGCTCTCCCGCTGCCTTTGGGTCTTGGTAATGGCCTGCAGGAGGGAAAGGACGGCTGGGCCTTCGTTAACTCGACTCTTTCCTCCCCAGCAGGGCAGCGGCTCTCCTCCCTGAAACCAGTAACAGGGCTCTTCACTCAATCAGAGCCCTGGAGTTTCTATTCTTTGCTCAGCGTGACTCTTGGGGGGCCAGAGATGGGGAGGGGAGGATGGTAATGGGAGAGAGAAAAAGAAATTGTAGGGAGAAAGAGATGGGACAAGTTCATGGTATTCATAAGATTACATATGTCCCATAAATGTTTGCTAGTCACATTATCCTAGATTTAGTACTGGAGGATGAAACCGCAGAGCCAACCCCTTCTTTGGACAGACAAGTAAACTGAGACCTAGGAATTTCCCACGGTCTCCCAGATCCTGGTAACAGGAATTTTTCCAAAAGGAATGGGTTTGTGTCAAGGAAACACATCCTTAGGAAAAGGGTTTGTAGAGAAGGGAAGTCAAAATGGGATGTTTTCTCTTTCCTTTCCCTCTTCCATTATACAGCTTCACTGGAAGTCCCAGTATGGAAATTCTCTTCAAAGTGGATCAATAATTCATTTAAAACTTGTTCTTAAAGAGTTTCTTGGGTCACTGAGGAGGTTAAATCTGTCTGCAATAAGCAGAATATATCTATAAGGCTATGAAAGAAAGCTCTCTCCATGACAGAGAGGACAACAGCCTTTCTTTCCTGAGTTTTCTGTGTGAAAGAAGGAGGCCATAAGTATATTAGGAGGGGAGCAGCTATTTGCTGCAGTGGATAGAGCCCTAGTCCTGAAGTCAGGAGGACCTGAGTTCAAATCTGATCTCACACACTTTCTAGCTGTGTGACCCTGGGCAAGTCACTTAGCCCCAATTGCCTCAGTTAAAAAAAAATAATATTAGGAGGCCACAGACATAAGTATATAAGCTGAAGGGAAAGTTCTTTTTTTTTAAATGAACAAAGTATTATTTTTCTCATCTGTGGCAGGGAAGTTCTGGCAGCTGATACAATGCTTTTTACTTGTTTAATTATGTAAATTCAAGAAAATAAAGTTTCCCTCTCTGTCAATTGAGGTCTAGAGAGTCTATAAAGTTTCCTCCAATGTACCAAAGTTTCCAGAAGGGCTAGGGGCCAGTTAGGGTGCAAGGGTCCCCAAAAGCAATGGGAGAATACTAAGAATATTGTTGCTGGTGCCCCCAGTTTGCAAAGGATTGGTCCTGGTACTTATAGAGCATGGAACAGGGTTAAGGGAGCAAGCAGTGAGTACCCAATGTGAGAGCACCCCAATTAATAGTCTGACTTGTAATTGCAAAATCTCAGTTTGTCACATAATTATCACTAGACAGGCATGGAAATGCAATTAGCTATAGAAATATTCTGATGTTGTCAGCCAAGGTCACAGCAGGCTCCTCAAGCTAGACTGAGGTACTTAAAAAAAAAGTAAGAACAGTTAGGGGAATAATGGACCAATCTGAAGATCCCCTCCTCTGGACTCTGGTGACCCTTAAGGAGATGGTTCACACTGAACTTTGTCAGAGTGGAGCCCAGAAATAGGATCAGAGAATCCTAGATTAAGAGCTACAAGAAACTTTATCTATAGCCCAATTTTATCAATGAACAAATGACTAAACTGAGACACAGCACTTAAATTGGGGGTATAATAAGAATAAAGATCTAGAGGTAGAAGGGACCTCTGACAACTGAATCTAACCCTCTCCCTCTCTCTTTGCTTTTTGCTGAGGCAATTGAGGTTAAGTGACTTGCCCAGGGTCACACAGCTAGGAAGTGTTAAATGTCTGAGACCACATTTGAACTCAGGTCCTCCTGACTTCAGAGCTGGTGCTCTATCCACTGCAGACTCATTTTTTTTATGTTGTGAGCTTGGATAAAGCAGGAGACTAGGAATTCTTTTTTCCCTGAGGCAATTAGAGTTAAGTGACTTGCCCAGGGTCACACAGCTAGGGAATGTTAAGTATCTGAGACCAGATTTGAACTCAAGTCCTCCTGACTTCAGGGCTGGTGCTCTATCCACTGCACCACCTAGCTGCCCCAATCCTCTCATTTTTAAAGACAAGGAAACTGAGTCCTTGAAAAATTAAGTGACTGAGTAAGGCATTGAGGGGGTGAAACTGTACTTAGAATGCTGGATCTGGAGTCAAAACCTACCTCAGATACTAAGTAGCTGTGTGCCTCTGGGCAAGGCACTTAATTTCCATTTACCTCAGTTTTCTCTCCTGAAAAATGGGGATAATTATAGCATCTATTTCCCAGAGTTGTTGTGAGGATCAATTGATTAAATTAACCAAAGGCTTATTTACCTTATTGTTTGTTTTTCAATAAAACTAGCCCCTGGATTTCTTTATTAACTCGATAGTTTTTTCTTTTTTCTTTTTTTTTACTTTCAGTCTTACTAATTTCAACTTTGATTTTATCAATTGGGATTTTTAATTTGTTCTTTGTATTGAGATCATATTTGTAAATCACTCAGCACATAGTAAGTACTATATAAATGTTAACTATTATTATTTTTTTTCTCAAATGACCATACAATTTAGACCTGAAAGAGAGACCATTTAGACTAACCCCTTCCTTGGGCCTAGAAAGTTGCCCAAAAGTCACAGAGCAACCATCCACAAAGACAGCAAGAGACCAGGTTGTAAAGAGCTTTAAAAAACAGGTGATTTTGTATTTGATCTTAGAATAACTGTCCCATTTTCAACAGTCTGGCTTTTTTTTTGTAATGGGATGTTCTATGATAAATGCTGAACCTTATCTAGATGGGTTTCTTCAAAAAAGAAAATGCATTTCAACTTGTTTTGAAAGCAGCCCAGCAATGCTGAATCCCCCAGAGTCCCTTTCCTTCTCCTCTGCCTGGGAGGGAACAAGCATCCCCCTGTCCTCCATTTTTGGCAGTCCAGTTCTGCCAGGTGCCTTCCAAGCGACCAGCCCTGCTGGAAGCCAGCCCTGTCCCTTCTCTGTTTCTGTTTGTTTCCGGGACCACTGGCATGGGAGAGACCTCCGAGGGTCCCTGGGGGCTGCTCAGAATAGCGTTCAGCAAGGGAGACGTGACCACTGGCAGTGGAGCTGTCAGGATTCCAAGAGGCTTCTTCTAACACCAGGTGTCTCTTTCCAAGGCTCCAGACTCCCCAGTGTACTTCCCCCAACTTCGGAACTAAATCTCAGAACCTCTAGAATGGTTCCATCTCTGAATTTCAGAGCCTTCCCTCTCTTAGTACGTACTTTATACATATTTATTTGCTTATCTTCCCCATTAGATCTTCTCTTCCTCCTCTGATCTGGATTAAATGATGTGCCAAGAGTCTCACACCTAGTAAGTGCTCAGGGCTGGGTCCTCCTGACTCCAGAGCCGTGTTCTACCCATTGAGCCATCTAGCTGCCCTCCCTCCACTGCATATCATTACTAGAAATGTATACTCCTTGAGAACAGAATTCATTTTTATTTTTTTCTCTTATGTTTGAATTTTCTGAACTGTATTCCCAGAATTCAGCACAGTGCCTGATACCTAAGTACTTAAATACATGTTTTTGACTGACTTTCCTTTGGGGTTAGCTTCCAAATACCTATTAACTTGTATATAACTGTTGTCTCTCCTAATAGAAGTAAGCTCCTTGAGGGCAGAAGCTGTCCTCTACTACGTTTTAATATGTTCAGCATCTAGTTCAGTGTCTGGTATACAATGAACGCTTAATAAATGCTTGTTGGTTGCTTGATCATTTACTTATCTGGCACACAGTGGGCACTTAATAAATGCTTGTTAGTTGCTTGATTGATTGTTTACTTAAGGAGTAACCATTTCCTTAAAGAGCTAGGTGGCCAGCTGAACGAAACTCTCCATCATGGAACTACCCTACCAAAGGGAGCATAAGGGGCCAACTGAGGAAGGACTTGTATTGGAGTGGGGAAGGGGGGTTCAGATCCTGCCTCTCCTATTCCCTACCTGTGTGACCAGGAAGGAATCACCTAAGACTCCTCTTTTAAGTCCCAGATGTCTTGAGGAGGGGCCCCAGAGAACATCAACATGGGCACAGCTCTGCTGCCCAGTTGAGCAGCCATGTGAATACCTGGTCCTCCCCAGCAAGAAGAGGACTCTCTCTCTCCATTCTATCTGCAACCACAAAGCATTAGTTCTCAACTCTTAGCACTAGAAAATCATTGATGACCCTGCCTTCCTGGAAGCTAATTAAATCTCTAAGGATGTCCTCAGGTGGCCTCTGGTTTGCTGTGGATTGGGCTATGCTGTTTTAATTAGTGGGAAAGTGTTATTCCCTAGATCTGTATTTTCCCAGGGAGACGGTTGGTCCAGTCTTGTCATTGGGTACCTCTTGGATGCAATTACTGGCTCATCAGAACAAGAAAGCAATTTGGGGGGGCTGTGTCGGGGTGACAGCTTCTACCTGGATCCATTTCCTCAGCATGGGATGAAGGGAAAGGAACCCAAATATAAACCACAGGAACACAAAAGCTGCCTCCTATTCCATTGCTTTGGGAAGATGGTCCAAAAGCGGAGAGACCAGCTCGCTGCTTTGGGATGAATATAAACCATCTGCTGCATCTTAGCTCTTAATAACCTTCGAGTCTCTTGTCTGCCTCTGAAATGAGGAAGGGGCAGCAGGAGGGGAGTGCAACAGCTGGCTAGCTCCTCCCACAGCTGGGACCCAGGGCCCCTGCCATGCTCAGCCGAGTGGCTATCAGCAGTTGGATGGGTAGGGTAGAGAGGCAGAACCTGGCAGGGGAGAGGGCCTGCCTTGCTGCTGGAACTTCCCCCAATGGGGCATCTTCCATCTAAGAGACAGATCAGCCGGCTAACCCAGGGGCTAGAAAAAAGCCTCCCATCATATCACTTTTGCATCATGACCTGAATAAAGGAAACAGTCCTCATTGTAGCCCCCATTTCTAGAAGGCTTTGTAAAGCACTTTCTCCAACAGCATCCCCAGAGATGGGGAATACACGGATTATTAATTTCAAAAGAGAGCAGGGTACCATGAAAAGAAGCCTGTATTTGGACTCGGGATCCAGATTCAAATGTTGCCCCCCAAATGGAGTCATGGAGAAGCAGACAGGACTGAAAAGTAAACAATTGGTCCAAAAGACCTTTTTTTCCCCCCTGAGACAATTGGGGTTAAGTGACTTGCCCAGGGTCACACAGCCAGGAAGTGTTAAGTGTCTGAGGTCAGATTGGAACTCCTGACTTCAAAGCTGGTGCTCTATCCACTATGCCATCTTAGCTGCCCCCAAAAGACCTTTTTTTTTTTAAAAAAAAAAACAGATTAGGATTTTAAGATCACAAGCTTAGTGCTAGAAGGAGCTAATTCCATCCTCCCATTTCACAGAAGAGTTAAGGGAAGGGGCCACAGTTACAAAGATAAAGGTAATACTAAGAGCAGCTAGTTAGTGCAGAGGAGAGAGTGTTGAAACTTAAATTGGAAAGTTCTGAGTTCAAATCTTGTCTCCCTCAGACACTTCCATACTTAAGGGAATCTGGACAAGTTGCTTAACTGCTACTGTCCGTATTTCCCCCATCTACCTCCCAAAGTTGTCCTGAGGATAAAAATGAGATAAAATTTGCAAATAAATCCTAGTTGTTATTATAATTATCAGAGGTGGAAGGTGAACCCAGATCCCAGGTCTACTGCTTTTTCTATTCTAAAATGTTCCTTTAAATCTGCATGTAAAGGTGAATTCACGGGGTGAGATTGACCTAAGCTGACTTTTGGACAGCAGCAGTGTTGGACAGGGGCATCCCCACAGGACATGAGCTGCCTCCTGCTACCTTGATTAATGAGCCTTTCAGTGCCAGACCCCATTAAATGATATCCCCATCTCCTCCCATTACACTGCCACAACTCCCAGAGGATGGAAAGCGGATGCAGCATTGTGTAACGAGGGTACCACTTATCTCGGAGACAATCCCTCATCGGGCGGGCTCCCAACATGGTGGCTGGAGACAGAGCGATGGCCGGGCAACTCCATCCTTGGTAAAGGCCTAATGCCAGCTAGGAGAGCTCCAGCCTGGCTCCGGGACCCATCGATAGAGACCCTGGATTTTCCAGGTTGTGCTGGATCGGGTTAGATATTTGTCTGTCTCACCTGGAGAAGATAAAGAGTCCCAGGGAAACTTTGAGATACTGACTCTGGCTCTACTGCCATTAGCCTTCCTGATCTGCCAGTTCCAATTAGGGGGAGTGTGTCTCTTCCAGGTTAGCTAACCCCATGAGAGCCCAGGATGCTGTGCACAGTGTTCCCTCCAACAACCAGTGGCTTCCTGGGCATCCCAGGAGCAGGACTATGGAATAATGCTCCGGGCATCCCTACAACCAAACACCTCTGACGTGCTTTAATTAACTTCATCCTCCCCTCCTTCCTTCTCCCTCTTTCTGTCTTTCCTCCCCCTCTTTCCCTCTATCTCTATCCCTCTATCTTTCTGTTTGGATGTCTCTCTTCTGTCTCTTCCCTCCTCTTCCATTCACAACTTTTTCTACAACACTGCCCACCTTCCTTCAAAACTCTTTCCTTTACCCTTTCCCCCCTTGTTTTCTCCTCTGTTCCATGTCTACCTCTAGTAAACTGGGCCCTGGAGTTCAGGTCCTCATTTTGCTCTAATAAGGAGATGAGATTAAATGTCTATAGCTCTGGTTTTTCATGGGACAAGGTCTTGTGTGCTACTACAACCCCCCCCAATTCCTTTACTTTTTTTTTTTTTTGCTTTTTTTCCTGAAGCAATTGGAGTTAAGTGACTTGCCCAGGGTCACACAACTAGGAAGCGTCTGAGACCAGATTTGAACTCGGGTCCTCCTGACTTCAGGGCTGGTTCTCTATCCACTGCTCCACCTAGCTGCCCCAATTCCTTTACTTCTTAATTTAGAACAGAGGAAACATATTGAATTGCTTGTATTCCCAATGAGGAGATGATGGGGAGGGAATCTAAAACTCAAAGTTTTACAAATGAATTTTAAAAATTGTTTTATGTATAACTGAAGGAAAATAAAATACTAAATAATTTTTTAAAAATTAGAACAGGGAAAGAGGAATATGATGTAACTTAATCCTATCTGCAAAGAAGTTGGCCCAGTTTAAAAAGCAATTTGCAAATGTGCAGCATTGCATTTAATTTTTAAAAGGCACAAATAGCTTTCAAAATCGGGTTCATCTCTAACATTTTAAAGGGAATTTTCTTCCTTTCTACTCTTTTCTGAGCTACAAAGGACCATAGAGAGCATCCATTCTGTGTGTCATTTCCCCAGGGGAAACCAAAGTCCCTAAAGTGGCTGAAAGAAAAAGTAGTGAGATCTGAACCCAAGTTTTTTGACTTCAAACTCAGGACTAGTAGTAGAGAGGTCACTGTTCTACCCTCTGCTCAAAGTATAAACCTCGTTCACAGCTTCTCTAACTGGGAGTCACTTAGTTTCTACTTGAATACCTCCAATGGCAGGGAACTCACTACCCTCTCTTTAGAAAAGATCTTTACTCACAGTTGGTAAGATAGGAGCAGAACATTCTCCCTCAGATCCGTCCTACAATATACAGACTCCAGGGGAGAAAAAAGATAGGGAAGAATGGGTATGATGTTGGAGGATAATGTTGGGAGACAAAGTAGAGAACATATGCAGCTAAGGGGTAAAACCCCTTCTCCCCTGGAAGAACTTTTCTCCCTAGCTCACTATGGATTTCCAGTTCCATTGTTGGACAGCGCTAATTGCTGTCCACATATTGAGCCCACCTGGTTCACTTTGCGCAAGACACTTAATTTAACCTTTGTGGATTCTGGTTTCCTCCTCAGTAAAATGTCTCAGCTCTAAATTACAAATTTAGAGCCTTCTAATCTAACTCCTGAAGCATAAATTGGTTGAGTGACTTGCCCAATGTCACACATTAAGTGTCTAAGGCAGGTTTCCAATTCTGGTCTGGCTTGTTCCAAATCTAGTGCTCTTTCCATTAAGCCAATGATCCAAAATCTAGTGGAGGATTTATAGATTTAGAGGCCATCAAGTCCAATTGCTTTATTTCATAAAGAAAATGAGGCCAGAAAGGTTCAAAAGCTGGATGACAAGGGGAGCAAATGACAGTCAGAATTTGAACCCAGACCCTTTGACCTGAAATCTGTTCCATAATACCATGCTGACTAACTCCTTATATAAATGTTTTTTCTCTGCTGAGATAGAATGTTTCCAGGGACAAGCACTGGAGTCTATTTAAGTCTAAGGTAATTCCATCTTGGGAACTGAGATGGGGGAGAAGGTGTGGACAGAAGAAGAAACTGAGGAGTTCTCTGTCTCCTTCCCTCTCTGTCTCTCTTTATCTCTTTCCTCTTTCCCTTTTCTCCCTCCCTTTGTCTCTGTCTCTTTCCTACTCCATCTCTCTGTTTCTGTCTCTCCCCCTCTCCTTCCCTCTTTCTCCTCCTCTCCCTTTATCCCTCCATCCCTTCTCTCTCTCTTCTTTCTCTCTCCCTCTTTTCTCTCTCTCTTTACCCTTCCCTTCTCCCTCCCTGTCTCTTTCTCCCCCATCTCTCTTCTTCCCACTCCCCTCTCTTTCTATTCCTGCTTCTCTCCCCCCTTCTCTCTGTCTCTTCCTCTCTCTCTCCTCTCTGTGTCTGTCTGTCTCTCTTCCCCCTCCCTGCAGGGGCACAAAAGTGCCACTTGTGTGCATATTTGACTTCCTTTGGTCTCTCTTCTATGACTTTTCAGGGGACGGTGCATGACAAGGACAGTCTTGTCCCAGATTTGCCGAATAGCTAAGTACAATCCAGAGGACAGGATGTATTTCCCTTTTGGCTTTGCATCCCCTGAGCTTGATACACAATAAGCAATTAATAAATGTTTGTTGAATGAGTGAATGAGTTGTTATTTCAAAACAAACCATCCATCCATCCAGAGTTGGGAGTCTGTAACTATGATATCAAGGTTCCCTTCCCAGAATTCAATAAGAAGCTAGAATCCTCCTCTCTGTATACCAAAATAAATAAATAAAATAAAATTTGAATTTCTACTATGTCTAAACAAGAGGTATTTTGTTAATTTTTTTGGGTGGGGAAGGTGAGGCAACTGGAGTTAAGTGACTTGTCCAGAGTCACACAGCTAGTATATTGTCAAGTGTCTGAGGCTGGATTTGAATTCAGGGCCAGTACTCTATTCACTGCCCCGATTTCATCATTCCTGATCATTTTGGCACGTTCCTGATAGCTGACTTTCAGAAAAATTTGGGGAATGGGAAAAATTTTCTAGGAGGCCAAATCTTAAAAAAAATTCAAGTAAATAGATGAATCATCTGGCTTTTCTGCTCTTGTTTAACTCTCTTGGACAAGCGCCCAGGTCCTCTGCCTCTCAAGTCAGTTCTTCCGGCCCAACTCATTTTCTCCCATTTGGTCTCTCCAATTAGGTCATGGTCATTTCCACAGAGACAGACTGTACTGTCGGGAGGACCATCGGGTCACTGACCTACAGTTGGAAGGAACTTCCCAAACCAGTTTGTCCAACCTCCCCATTTGATTGATAGAAATGGCAGAGGCAGAATTTGAACTCAGATCCTCTGAGGCAATGTGGTAGTGGGAGGGAAAAAGCACAGGATCCAAACCCTACTCTGCCTTTCAAGTTACCTGTCCTGTACTGATCCCTATAAGGTGACCACATGTAGTAAAGGATCATTCACTTTTATAATCATTAAGCACCAATTATTAAATTAATCCAAAAAAATCAGTATTAAGTAGCTATTAAGTAAACCACTAATTAATTCGTATTTCTCCACTTCTTATTAATTACCTTTAATAAAACAATCCCCCAGCATTTGTTAAGTGCCTACTATATGTCAGTCACTGTTTTGGGGATATGGAGAATGGAAGAGGGGCTGCCCTCAGCAAGCTTACATTCTATTAAAGGGAAACACACACATACAGATACATACATATGATGACCAGTTTTTAAAAAATAATAGATGAGAACCGAAAGGAACCCAAGAGATGAGTACGGTCAGCCTCCTTTTACAGACGAGGAAACTGAGGCTCAGATTGGGGACCATAGTCGCTGAGTAATTCCAATGTCAGGATTTAGAATAATCTTCATCTCTTGACATTCAAGCAAGTCCTCTTTTGCCCCCATTGTGGATTTTGAGAATCTGGTTAATTTTTATTTATTTATTTATTTATTTTGCTGAGGCAATTGGGGGTAAGTGACTTGCCCAGGGTCATACAACCAGGAAGTGTTAAGTGTCTGAGATCAGATTTGAACTCAGGTCTTTCAGACTTCAGGGCTGCTGCTCTATCTACTACACTTACTAGTTGCCCCTTAATTTGTAAGTGAATGAACTTTTGGTAGTGATTGTTTTTGTTTTTTGTTTTTTAAACCCCTGTATAGCTTTGCTGAGCTGTTTTTCTCCATTACCAGGGTAAGGAGGTAAATTAAGAAGTAACTGATTTGAAAAAACAAAGAAAAAATAACTTAAAAATAAAATGACTTAAAAAACAAAAGATACAAATTAAAATACCACATTCTTTTAATTTATGTGGGAAAAACTCTTAATTTAATATTACAGAACCCAGGGGTTCTGACTCCCCAGTCCAGTATCTGTTTCCTTTCTCCTTACCTACATAGTTATTCTTCTCTCTTAGCCCTCGGGTATTTAATTTTCTTCATCTCTAAGAGACAGTAATTTGCTCCAAGCCACCCAGGAATTAAGGCATTAGGGAGGATTAGGGTCCTGAAATTTCTCTTAGCATGGGGGAGCCGAGAGGAGCCCTCCAGATACTGCTCTGAGCCACAGACTCAAGCTGCGTGTTTAACAAAGTCCACAGAGAGGATTTTAAAAAGTCAAGATAGAGGGAGAAAAAGGCCAGGAAGCAGAAACCCACAGTCCCTGGGAACTTGGGGGGTCCAGCTGCAGCAGGAGCCAACAGGCCAGCTGCCACAGGTTTCCCATCACTCTCCCTGCACCCCAGAGAATAGGAGGTAACTGGTAAGTGACATGTGGCAGTATAACAGCTGGAGACAATCTGGAATCATTTCTCTGTTCCCCTGCCCGAACCTCATCTTTGCCAAGGGAATTTCACCTGGCATCCTTCATCCCTTAGCCTCCTGGGTCTCACCCTCTGGGAGGGTTCCCCTCCATACCATCACGTTGGCCAAGCTTGCCTCAGCTGGGAGGTCACTACAGCCTCACCCCATCCCTCAATGTGCAGACAGAGAGCAGATTAAAAGCTGGCTTCTGACCCATCCTGGTTCTGTGACCTGGAAGGTCAGTGCTCTGCTTAGGGACCAACCAGATTAAGATGGAACTGGTAAGTTTTTTGTTTTTTTTAACAAAATAAATGAGATTAAGACCCAATATAGACAATGTGAACTTGTAGTTTTCTAAGTCAATATATGAGTTTCTATCTGAGCTTGATGTCATTATCCCAAGCAACTGTCCATGGTTTAAAGTAGTAGATTAGGTATTAGCATGTATCGGCAGAGGGTATTTGTCCTACCAATGACATTACAAATCCACTCTCTATGGGCTGTATATTCTCAGATGTGTCTAAGATATGTCATGTCCCCCAAAGAGAGCATATGCTCCTTGAAGGCAGGGGTGATTTCATGTTTGCCTTTTATCTCCTGAACCTAGAATACAGCCTGGAACATAATAGGCATTAAAAAGCTCTCTCTCCCTCCTTCTTTCCTTCTTTCTCTTT